>CM076570.1:1252913608-1253162699 GCA_034641835.2 Pinus albicaulis | reverse complement strand
TGGGCCTTAAGGGAAAGAAGGGATTCTTTACAGCACAAAGGCACTTGGGAATAGGGAGATGCAAAGCTTCAGCACTTCCAGACTAGCTTGCCATGGATCTGAGCAAGCTTTTATAGATGGGGAAGGAGGGAGTTGGGATCCCTATTATTATGGGATTGGCCCTATCAACAAGGAAGGTTCCATAGAAGGTGGCAAAACTACTTCCCTTCCATAGAACTCCCGCAGCCAAACCTTCCAACTCAAGATAGGAAATGGTCGTGAGTTTGTTTGAACTCAACTTCTGCCATCCATATTTAAAAAACAGTCCCTAAAATGGGTGGCGCGATTGCTGCTCTATGACAGAGCGCCAAGTGGCGCGACCTCTTTACAGGATTTCCCTGATTGGCGCGAGCACTGAACTGTCTACCCGCGCCAATGCAAAAAGAGCTGTTTTTCGTGGATTTTGCAAGGAGATGTCTCAAGGGGAAATGAAGCTCATACTCAGAGGGATGCATTGATGATGTTTTCAAGGCATGACAGTGTTCATGTGTCACATAATGGGTCCTCCATTGTGCGGACTAGGAATGGTAAGGACGGCATACCAATGTGTAACAATGGGGTTCACACAACAAGCTATAAGTGATTGGCAGCGATAGCCAAAGTGAAATTTTCTTTGCTAAGAACCCTGCTTATCATTCAAAGACAAAGCACATTGATGTTCAATATCACTTTGTTAGAGATATGGTTGAGGCTAAAAGGGTGTTGCTGGTAAAGGTGGACACTTTGAAGAATGTTGCAGATGCATTGATGAAGTCTGTGAGCACTCAGAAGTTCTCTTGATGTAGAGAAACAATGGGTGTTGAAGAATTGGGCCAATGACTAAGCTCTCTTGTGGCCCCCTGCGGAAAGAAAACAAGAAGTGGGAGAATGTTGGGTATGTGTTATATTCTTTCCACGACTAATCACGCGTGGGGGGGTAGGAGGGGGGCGATAGCCCCAGTGAAAATTTTTTTGTCCTTAATTTCTGGTGGGTAGTCTGCGCCCATGGTTTTGTGCATGGTTTTGCACATGGTTTTGGGGTACGATGGTTTTCGGCCCCTGGTATTTTTGTAGATCCGGTCAAGGGAACTACGGTTATGTTCTAATCCAGGGTTAATGGATTGGAATTTATTTATGCTTCGACATTTCTATATGTGTGTTGTAACACTAAAAGGAATATAATGAAATATCAAGCTGGTCGTCCCGATTTGGGATCTAGGGGAAAATCTCTGTGTTTATATGTTTTATGTTTTATGCTCTCGCTATTGTTTATTTTCTGTTATAAGATTCGTGTATAGATAATTTCTGTTAAGGGTTAAAACCTACAGAATATGGCTCGTGTCTAACTGTTTCTCCACCCATCTTGCTACTGTTTCTGAATTCGCTCCTTATTTCTCTGCCCACTGTAATGTCACTGCACTGCTTACTTCCTCTCGGCGGCTCTGCTTATCCCAGATGACGAGTTTGAAATGAGGATACAAGGCTTCAGTTGAGGAGGTGACAGGGTTTACAGATTACCGAATCATACCTCACACAACTCTTCATAATTGTCATGTTATGGAAAGTAATGGGTTCTAAGTACACACGCTCTTTCCAGTCGGATTTAGTCGTTATTGGCGATTGTGCTATTAATTGACTGCATGCGGAGTTGATAACAGTTTATGACTACAGATTTTTTCAATGATTACAAGATATGCCCCCCCTGCTTTAATAGTGACGGTCGCCCATGACTGTCATGGATGGGAATATCATTAATTTTTCCATTAATCACCAAATCATAAATGATGACGTTACCTTTTGAATGATGTACCTGAAGCGACGTGGAGGAGGATTTTGAATTGACGGTGTACTGCTTGCAATGATCGTGGCGGTCACGCTTGGCTGTCACAATTATTGCTGTCATGTGACGAAACATGAGAAATAGTGTTCGTGGCTGTTGACTGTTACATGTGTAACAACCAAGACAACCTTCAGATTATTCTTCAGAAAACATTATGATTAGGATAAATAGGTACAAGAAGAAAATCAAAAGAATAAAATCATATTGTAAAATGTATCAGGAAGGAGGGATAATGTTTTAGGGAGAGAAAAAAATGGGTGTAACAGCCGCCACAGGAGTGGTTTTCAGCTGTTACAAATTGTCTAACTGCGCCCCGGAAAGAGGTTTTCATAGTCAGATTTGGTATTTTTGTTTTATTATATATATATTATTTTATATTTTATGTTGTTTTTTTTTGAAACAGGTGTAACAACTGCCACAAAAGTGGTTTTCAGCTGCTGCACTTAATGGAATTTCAAATTTCAGGTTGCACAGGGGGATGTTCCCCTACTGTTGTAACATGAAGATCAGAGTCTGCGACAATGTTAACAGATGATTTGTTCGAATCAGGTTGATGATATAACCTTAGACGATGCCCATTAACCAGTAACGATGTCTTACCACTGTCGATGGTGACTAATTGTATAGTCCCATTGTCAAAGACCGTGTCTACTTCGTAAGGACCTAGCCATCTGGTGCAGAGCTGGCTTTTTAAATCATTGAACCTTGAATCGTAAAAGAGAGCCCAATCTCCTTTCTGGAACTTCTTCTTCTTAATAAACCCATCATGCCATCTAGCTCTCTGCTAATGAATGGTCTCTGTCTGCTGAATAACAACCAACCGTTTCTCTTCCAACTCATTGAGCTGGTTCAATATTTATTTCTGTACTGTGCTTGAGTCCAGATTGACCTGCAATGCTGTTCTTAATGTCTTTATCTCAAAATCTATGGGGAATAAAGGATTCTTATCATACACCAATTCATATGGTGATAATCATGTAGTATTCATCCATGTTGTTCTATAAGCCCACAACACTTCTGGAAGTTTCTCGGCCCAATTTCTTCGGTGGATGGCTACGGTCTTTGTTAAGATTCCCTCAATGAATTTGTTGGTGCTTTCTACTTGACCATTTTATTATGGGTGATAAGGTGAAGTGATTCTGTGATGAATTCCATACTTCTCAAACAACTTCTTGATCAAATGAGATGCGAATTGATGCCCTCCATCTATCGCTATCTCCCTGTGTATCTCGAAGCGAACAAATATATCTTCAAACATGAAGTCTGAAACAACCTGCTCTGTAGCTCTAATTAGTGCCTTTGCTTCGACCCACTTTGTGACATAGTCGGTACAAACCAATATGTGTGATTTTTGCTGTGATGAAGGATTAATTGGCCCTATAAAGTCCAGGGCCCATTTCTCAAATGATTCTATCACTATCTGAGGCTGTAACGACATCTCATCTGATTTCAGAGGTTAGCCCATTCTTTGGCATCTATCACATCCCTTCACAAACTTCTTGGCATCCTGGAATATGGTTGGCCAGTAGTACCCTGTTGAGAGTACTTTATATCCTATCCTTTTGTCAGCAAAGTGCCCTCCACAGGGTTCCTCATGACAAGCTTTCAAGATCTCAAATACCTCATCTTCTCTAACACATCGCCCGATCTGAAAGTCTGGCCTAATGTGATAGAGATTGCCCTCTATCGAGGAGTAGATAGCACTCTGTTGTATAATATTCCTCTTTTCTTTGGAAGATAACTGGTGTGGAAATTTTCCTGCAGCAAGATAATTGGCTATATCTGCATACCATGGTGAGTGGGTAGAGATGACAAAAAGATATTTATTTGGAAAAAAAATCCTCAGTGGGAGTGAAATCATAACTTATCGTTAATCTAGAAATAAAATCAACAACTACATTATCCTTTCCGGGTTTATCTAAAACAGTGATATCAAATTCCTGTAACAACAATAACCATCGTGTAAGTCTACCGTTAGTAACAGATTTTTTCATTAAAAATCGAATTGCAACATGGTCAGTGTGTACAATTACTTAATACTCGATGATGTAGTGCCGATATTTGTGAATAGCATGCAATACTACTAGGAATTCCTTTTCATTCGCTGTGTAGTTGAGTTCTGCTGGAGTTAGATTCTTGTTGATGTAATAAATGGCATAAGGTTTCTTCTCCTCCAGCTGCCCCAAAACAACACCCACAACTATGTCAGATGCATTCATAGCAATATGGAATGGAAATCTCCAGTTTGGTCCTTGTAAAACAGGTGTTGTTGTTACACAGTTCTTTAACTTCAGAAAGACTTGCTCACACTTTCTTGTCCACACAAATTCTGCATTTTTCATGAGCAAAGAAAAAAGAGGAGATGTAATATTTGAAATTTTTTCTATAAAGCTCTTGTAGTACCCTACATGTCCCAAGAAACTACGTACCTCTTTTGGAGTCTTAGGAGTTGGAATTTTCGAGATTACCTCAATTTTTGCAGGATTTACCTTGATTCCATCTGCCAAAATTAAATTTCCTAGCACAATTCCCTCGGTCATCATCATGTGGAATTTCTCTGTGCTCAGAGCAACATTAGTTTTTCAGAACGTTCCAACACCTTTCCAAATTGACTAATTCTGTCTCAAAGGCATCCCCGTAGGGTGTAAAATCATCCATTAATATTTCAAGACAATAATTCAAGAGATTAGAAAAAATACCCAATATTTCCCTTTGAAAAGTTGTTGGCGCATTACAAAGGCCAAAAGGAAGGACTATGTATGCAAAATTACCCCACGAGCAAGTAAAGGTTGTCTTGTCTTGGTCTTATGGGGCAATCTGTATTTGATTATAGGCACTGAGCCCATCAAGGAATGATTTTTTTTTTTCCTAGAGAGAGTATCCAGGACCTGATCAATGAATGGTAAAGGGAAATGGTCCTTTTGAGTGGCCTTGTCAAGTTATCTATAGTCTACACAGACTCTCCACTTGTCGTTCTTTTTAGGAACTATGACAAGTGGATACACCCACTGGCTATCAGAAATGGGGTAGATGAAATTATTATTAAGGAGTTTCTGCAATTCTTCTTTCACTATCTCCTTAAGTGCAGGGTTCATTCGGCGTTACGGTTGTCTAACTGGTTTGCAATCCTCTTTAAGATAAATGCGGTGAGTGCATAGGCTAGGATGGATTCCTTTCATATCAGTATAGTACCAAGAAAATGACTTTTTATATTTCTGTAACACCTGTATCAACAATATTTTTTGTTCAGCAGTCAAGTTAGGATTAATGTTTAAACATTTCCCAGGTTCAATTTCAAGGGATTGCTGGTAGTATGTGGAGTAGGTTTCAAATGTTCAATGATTACATCATCTACCTCATCTTCTTCCCCCAAATCTCTAATGGATGCAACAGAGAGTGAATTGCTAATAAAGCCATTAATGATATCATCCTCCATTTCATCCTTAAAGTATTGTTCTTTTCCAAGCGTGAGGAGAGGTAGGGAAAGATCATATTCAGGTTCAAATTCGTCCCACTAGGGACTACTCAAATCATTATGAGGTTTTTCTGGGGGTAAAGGTTCAGGTTTTGAGTGGCCTACCCACCTGAGATCACCATAGATCCGGACCTACATCCGATATATGCGTTCGCAGTGGCTAGCCACAGTCTTCCCAAGATTAAAGGATGACACCCCAGGTTGGATTTGGTTTGCAAAATGAGAAAATCAACCGGATAATTCCAAGAATCCATAGTGATAACCACATCTTCTATCATTCCCTCGGGCTTGACACGAGACCTATACGCTAATTCAAGCACTATGGGTGTAGGTATAAGTCCATGAAGTCCTAGGGAGATAAAGAGGTCTTTAGTCATGACATTGATGGCTGCCCCTAAATCAATCAAAGTGTTGGTTATAGGTTGGTCATAAATATGGAAAGTCACTGTAGGATTCCCTGGGTCATTATGTTTAGTCAACAAAGGCTGATCAATCATAAGGTCAGATAGTTTTCCCATAACATGGATAGTAGTAGGGTCTCTTGGTTTTCTTCTAGGAGTTTTGACACACATATCCCTCACTATCTTAGCATAGATAGGTACTTCCTTAAGAACTTGTAACAACAGAATCTGCACATACAAATTTTGTAATTCCTTGAGGAACTCGGATTCATATTGTGAGGCTAGCCCAATTTGAGTTAATCGTTGAGGGTACGGAGGATCCTGAATCTTAACAGCTGAGTCAGCTGTCATAGATGCACCATCCTTTTTCGAGTTGGCTGCTATAGAAACAACAGATCCTCCAGAGCTGGCTATTATAGGTGTAACATCAGGTGTTTTATCAGCCGTTACATGTGTAACAACTGTCTCAGAATCGACCGTATCCTTTCTAGGTGACTCACATTCTTCTTCAGTGATAATGGGGGTATGTTCAGGTCTAGTTACTTTTCCTAACCAAAGTTGAACCTCATTCAGTCCAATGGGATTAATAAGATAAGTCTAGAAGGTGACCGGAGCGTCTATGCTCTAGGTTGCCTTATTATTCGGATTGGGATTAGGTTGCACAGGTAATTGGGGTCGGACAGAAGGTGTAGGATTTTGAAGAGAAGGCAGTTGTAACTGCTGATGCATTGGTAGTGTAGGGGGTACTGGACCTTGGCCATTACCTCTCCAATTCGGACTCCAAGGATGAGTTTGCGATGGAGGATATTGCATTGGTGGAGGGGAAGGCCACTGGTTTCATGGTGAAGGAAATTGTGTTGAGGAAGGAGTAGGATACTACCATGGAAATTGATGACTATTATAAACATTATTCCAAGGATAACCATGGAGGCATACCTGTAGGTCGTGGCTTCCGTGGCCTCTTTGATTCGATGAAATAGGAAGATTGGAAATCCTCGCTTGATTCTTGAAGTATGACCTTTAGTCTGGGAAATTCAGGACATTGATTTGTAGAATGTGCCAATTCGTAAATGTTGCACAGGCTGACGTTACTCAGTCCACATTCTCTTTCCAAATGTTTCTTTTTGCATCAGGGACAAAATATTGCTAAGGCTGCTTCAGCTTCTGCTTGTGTTTTCTTAACTTGTACCGTAGTGATCTAAGCAGAGAGAGTGCTAAGGAGGTCGGTTTTAAAATCTTCAAATACATTTCCGTTCTTTGCTCTAGTTACTCCTCCACTTGTGGACTTCTGTATTCGGACTGAAGGGTCCTGAACTGAACTTGCATTTCCCTGCTCAACAAGTTCTCCCTATCCCTCGTTAGGGCGACGTCAGGAATCCAATTGAAGTCTTCATCTACCCCCTCAGTAACAATGCACTAGCGGACCAGCCTAGCTTGGTTTTCCAAATCAGAAACCCTATGATGGGTGTTTGGACTAACCACTACCTCATAATTCTTGGTTTCTTGTAGTGCCGCAGACTCCTCCCTGGTGGTGGGATTCATGCTTGGAGTAGCCCAGCATGATGCATGAGCCCCCCAACCACAACCATGACTTCTTCCTCGCTGAGCGAAGTGGTCTATCGAGTGGACATCCCTGTGTAGGAATTGGGGTTGCAGGGAGTGCAGGGGAAATGAGGGCTATGGCCAAAAGGGAGAGTGGTGGAGGATCAGAGCACAAAGAGGATCTCAGGATGAACTTCAAGGCCGAATGCAGAGAATGGGTAGAGGGTTAGGTATTCATAGGAGTTGGTTAGAGAGGTCGGGTGAGAAGACATGGGGTGGGGAGTAATGAGCACTCGAGCGGGGTGCAGGGGGTGGTTAATATTGCAGGTGCTCCCAAACGAGGAGAGGAATTTTGGGTGGCTCGACATAATTTTCCTTGAGGTCCTTGTACTTCCTTTATCGTGATCATGCAAAGTGGTGGTTGGGATCATGATTAGAGTCTTGGAGGTGGTGTCCTGTTCACCTGAACCCTGTTAGGTTTTTTCGGGAAGTCTTGTCTCATGATAATTGCACACTCAACCTTAAGCATCCCCTAATTGAGCTCATCCCAGGCCATCAAGAGGAGCCTTTAGGAGCTCTCCACACCTGCATTGGCCAACTTGTCAGCTAGCTAGTTACCGGTTCTCTTGACAACTTGGAAGGTTATTCCCTTGGAGTGATTAATGTGGATCTGAATCCTGCTGAGGATTTTGCTAAGCTTTTAGTTGTTGGATACCTGTGTAGCTATTCTCCCATGCTGGATATTTTTTCAAACTTGGGTAACGACCGTCAAGTATCCCTTGACGATAAGAGGCCAAAAATTCTTAGTGCGAGCTATGTCAATTCCATGTTATAGAGCTTGCAATGCTGTTACATTGTTGGTGGTATGGCCAATATTCCTGGCATTAACCCAGATGATTTTCCCTCTGGAATTCCTGAATATGCCTCCAAAACCTGTGATCCCAGGGTTGCATTTGGGGCCCCATCATAATTTAGCTTCAATGTGCCTAACTCTGGTCGGAGACATGATTGATCAAGGTAATGTTTGGAAGAGGTCTGGGAGATCAGGGGAATGGTGGAGATGGGGATGTCCAGCAATGAAAGGATACATAGATCTTCCCGGGATGGAGGGTTTGTAGGAGCTTCCATTTTCGAGAGTGTAATTGTTTCTCTTATCATCTGTTTGATTATTGAGATGACCCTTTCTTCCATATTGATAGTTACTTAGAATGTTCTAGCATTCTGCTCCTTCCATAGAGACCAGAAAATAATCCTCAGGAGAGGATTCCAGGCCCGGTTGATTAGAGGTTGTCTAGAGATATTAGAGCGCCAAAGCTTGATGGTGTTGAGGATGGAGGAGGGGTCTCTGTCGGTGATATTGAAGACCATAAAAGTCCAATTCCAGATATTATTAGCATACCTGCATTCATTTAATAAATTTTTGGTGGTTTCTTCATTATTACCACAGAGAATGCACCTGGAGGGGCCGATGAAACCCTTCTTTTTTCAATTTTCCCAGGTCAGGATCCTCCTATGCATTGTGAGCCGGAGGAAAATGGATATTTTAGGCCATCTTTCGCTCCCATAGGATCTTCCATTTTTTCTCCGTAGGTGTGAAGGTGGGAGATTCCAAGTAGCTGTAGGCTTATTTGATATTGAAGTTTCCAGCCGAATTCTTCCCCCATCTGAGCTTGTCCTCCTCATAGTTTATTTTAATTTGTCTTTGACCTAGTTCTTTAGAGATTTTTTTCCAACCCTCAGTGTAGTCGTTGTGATCCCATTCTTCTTTAGTCAGCTATACCCTCTGACCATCTTCTTCATTGTTGGTCTGCCTGTAGTGATTGACCTGCCTTTTGTTTTTGTTTTCCATATTTTTCTTGATCTGGTTGAACTGATCATGGTTCAATTTTGGGCATTTTTGTCATTCATCTCCCCAGAACAAGGCTTTCTCTCCAGTGCCAATTTCCCAAAAGCAGTGGTTTTGTATGACTTATCCATTATCCCAGGCTTGGTTCCAAATAAAAGATCCTTTGAGTGTACCATTTAGTATGATTAGCAGATTGTGATGATGGGAGGGGGCATATTTTTCCTTCCATAACCTACCCGATGGGGAGTGAGTGTTGGTGATCCACCTGGTGAGCCCTGGTATTGCACCAAGAGTGCTACAACCCCCAGGGGCTGCCCTACTTTACTTTATTTACCTGGGGTTTGTACAAACTTGGAGGTGACAATGCTATATACACAGAAGATGCATTTTTCTCATGTCATCCTCTTTTGATTTACGAAAGGGTGTTATTTATTAAACTATGATAAGAACTGGAAAGTAAATTGCAGGAAGGAAATGACAAAAGGAAACTAAATTAAATTGCTGAAAAGAAATGGAAGAAAGGAAACTAATTTAAATTTCAGAAATGAAACTAATTTAAACCACACTTAACTTGGCCAATTAGCTAAACACACCCTACTTATCTTATGCTCTCTCTACCAAGATTTTAGCCATGCAGCTAAGCTATCCATGACTTACTTCTAATTGAAAAAGTGTTGATTTGCAGGTTGGAGAAGAAAGGGCTAAAGGTGCTAATGGAGGGCTAAACACATGAAACCAGGCTTAGATGTGGGAAGAGGGAGTTTAAACCTTATTAAAAATTTATTATAACGCAAAAAAATGTTTTGGAGTGGAATAATTTGAAAAGTGTGATGGCGGAGTTGGGATGGAGGACGGAAGTGCGATATGTGATATCGAAATCGCAATATCACAAAATTAGAGGGACAATGGAAGTGTTGTTTGGGATCGGGAGCGAAATGCGAAATGAGATGAGGTAAAAACTGCGAAGTGTGAAGTGTGATGGGGTAAAAACTGTGACTTACGATTTGTGATATGGTAAAAGTTATGAAGTGTGAAATGCAATATCGCAGTTTGCAATGTCACAAAGTTTGAGGGGTAGCAGAAGTGTTGTCCAGGAAAATTTGCGAAGTGCGAAATGCGTTGGGTGACGAGGTGGTGGGACCAGTGGCAGAGTACGGAGAATATCACAATCAGCGTCGGGAGCGGTAAGTGTTAAAGAAACCAAATAAAGTTGTGATTTTCGATTTGCGATGGGGATAAAAACTGCGAAATGTGATTGCGATAGGGATGACGTGGCGGCATGCTACAGTGATGTCACAATCGGCAGTTGGGAGTGGTAAGTATTAAAGGAAAAAAATGAAAAGTTGTGAAATGCGATTTGTGACTGGTGACGTGGAAGAGTGCTACAGAAATATCGCAATCTGGGTTCGGAGGCAGAAGTATTAATAGAAGCCAATAGAAACTGTGATTTACGATTTATGATTTCGTAATATCGCAATATCGAAAGGTTGGCAAAGAAGCGATATTGAAATCGGCGAAAAGGAGTGGTAAGTCTTAAATAAAAAGGGAAAATGATGCGAAGTGCAATGTGAGATGCGGCGAAGTTATCACAATTGGCGAAAAGGAGCTGTAAGTCTTAAATAAAAATGGAAAATGAAGTGCGATGTGAGATGTCGCGGAGTTATCGCAATCAGAGAAGACGAGCAGTAAGTCTTAAAGAAAAATGGAAAATGATGCGAAGTGCGATTTGAGAAAAGGCGAAGTACAGTAGCGGGATGTTCGAGAAGAAAAGGGCGGAGGTCAACCTATAAGGTTTTGAGGTGTTTTTCGTTAAAAGGGCTGTGACAACTGTAAAACGTGCAAACGAAGGAATAGAAGGCAAACTTAGTCGTTTTGAAGTGTTTTTGTGAATAAAAGGGGTGCATCAGCTGCAATAAGTGAAATAGAGGGAATAGAAGCATAAAAACAGAGATGGAAGGGAGATGGGAAATGAAGTGGGGATGTGTTGGAGAACTCTTCTGGGATTGTTGAGACTTATTCCTACAATCAAACTTGCTGATTTATGCACGAAAACAAACAAAATGTGTGATAAAAACAATGAATAGAAAGCAGTTTTTATGGCCTATGGGAAGGTCAAACCTGCTCGAACTCTATTCACAGAGATGAGAGGGGAAGGCTCGACCACATATTTTGGATTTTTCCTCTACTATATTACTCTTCGTAAGCAAATGAAGATATACAACAATGGAGCTGAAAGCAACGACTAAACAACAATGAAACATAAACAAAATTATCCAAAGCGGAGCTAATGAAATGACAAATCAGAGAACAAATACAAAAGAGAGGCTGAGGCACATGGATTGGGCCCTAACCCACAAGCCTACCTCTCTGAAACTTATATCAGTAAAATGAAATTAGTCTGCTCATTTCATAAAAAAATAGCCTCATACATTTCTGAAAGTTTGATCACCGAGTAAAAGAATAAAAAGATCAATAGCTTGTAACAAAGTTTCGACTAGAATCTCCTTCCTAGCTCTATTTGTACTCTATTTATTCTATAGGGAAGCTACCAACAACCCCCTAGAAAATAGTAATTGAGTCTGCTTGACTCTAAGTAAACAAATATTGAGTTGCTTGGCTGCCTCTGGAATTCGAATTGCTGGAGAAAATCTTTGGGATTATTTGGCTTCCTTTGGAATTCGAATTGCTGGAGATAATATTTGGGATCCTTTGGATGCCTTTGAGAGTTAAGGAGGGTGGAAAATCCTCCTATAACTTCTCCTTGCTGTCTCCTCCAAGTATTTATGATAAAATCCTTAAAAAACGCTTAATAATTCATGATTTTCTGCACTCAACCTCTTGTTAGGCACTCAGAGTATGTTAGCCTTAATCACCACCTATACTAGCATCATAAAACCAAATAATAATAAAAATGCAAGAAAAAAATATCTAAGAAGGAAAAAAGGTGACCATTGACCCCTCCAAATATGTCTAATGATGGAGCTCATCATCACCCCCCTACTGAACGGTTGCTCATCCTCTGAGCAACTAATCCTCCACTTGCATTTCCTTCAAGGTTTTGACAACCCCCCTGATTTCCTGAGAAAGAAGTGTGGGAGTTTCCCCAAGGGGGTAAAAACCATTATTCTTTACTGGATTCTTGCATTCTCTATCTTGTGCATCTGTGTCATTTTCATCATTCAGCAAAGGTGAGTTGAGATTTAGTCCCAACCATTGCATCTTTTTGGCCTGCATGGCCCTCTTGTATAATGGTGCCCTTTCCAATGCACCCCTCAGTCTTTTTGGAGTATGGTACTCCTTGTTCTTGAGGTTGTGAGGGATATGGTTCCATCTCCTCTGGTTTTCCTTAATGCACTCATCTTCTATCTGCCTAGAAACATCATTAAAGTGGCCTATTACCTGTGTTTGAGTCTAAAGGTAGATTTCAGCTAGTGTAGGGTCCCTTTCAATCTCTCGACAGTTAAGGATGACTCCCCTTGGGTTGAAAAATTTTGGTCTGATATATAGGGGTTCTCTAGTTCTTCATCCTTCTTCCCATGACCCTCCATATGTGTTTTTCTCTAGTGTCTTCATTCGTCATCCAATATTCTAGAGCCATTAGCTGCATATCCCCCATTATGGAATTTGGGTCCCAAGTATCCTGATTTGTCAGCACAAGGTTATGCACATAAAACCCCGCCATATTTTCCTTTAGCCATGTTAGCTTGCTTGTAGAAATCCATGAATTTCCTACAATCTTGGAAAGGTAGGGATCCATGGGAGGCTATAGTCTTGAATTGAAATAGAAGCCATTGCTCCTTGAGGTACATAACATATGAGTCATAATGGAATATGTGTTGAAGGTATTCTATGCATAAGTCTTCCATGGTGGCTACTTGCTGCCCTTTTTACTGAAATTTCTCCTTCAGTGCTACATTCTTTTCCTGTGCCTTCTGCAGCTTCTCCTTTAGAAATGTTTCTTCGATTCTTTCCTCCTCCCTTGGTGATTCTTCAATGATACTCAGGCTCGTGGGAGGGGTTTTTGGCTCTCTCTGACTTATCCTCTAACTCTTAATAGCTCTGAAATACATAGAGGTCTACCTTTTTCTCTTTTCACTCGGAGGATCTAAGGTGGCAACTACCGCTTTGTCTTCAGGGGATGTGGTGATGTGTCGTGAGTCTTCTTCTTTCTCACTTTCTGCTACCTCTATGACTTCTATTTCCATCTCTTTCATTTTACCTTTCCCCTTTGTATCTTCCTCTCCTTCTTCTGGTTCTTCTTCTGGTTGTTTGGGTTGCTATAAAATCTTCCCTTGGTCCCTTGCTACCGTGTCTAATATGTGGTATACTTTGGAAGCTAGCTCGACTGCTGGTGATATTGTTCGGTTGTTGTTGCTGCTGCACGCTATTCAAATATGCAGCCCACTCTCGGTACTGCTTTGTTGCGGTCTCCCTTTGGTCTCTTTCCCTAAAAAATTCTCAATTCACTAGTTTGGATGAGATCAGATATCTTTTTATTAGATTGCAAAACTAATTTTAGAGCGCTTATGTAACTCGGCCTCAGCTCCAGTTTTCGTTAGAGACCATTATTTCCTTCTCTTTGTTAATTCATGATGGAATGCGTGTTTCCTCCCCTCGTTCTCCTGTACTCCACTTTATTAAATTTTTTTTCTTTAGCATTCCCAGGTGGCATGACTTTGCAGTTCTCACTAGTCATACTTCACGATGGTGGCCAAGCTAACTAGCCGCCTTTCTGCCCCTTAAACTCTAAGTCTAAAAATTTAATTATGTCTGGATATTATGGATGCATAAAGAGGGGTGAGAAGCTATACCTCAGTTTACATGTTGTTGTCAAGGCGTTTGCAGGAGATGGAATTTGGAGACAAGCATCTTATATGTTGTATTCTTCCTTATTTTCCTATTTTCTGAGTGAGCAGGTTGCTGAATGAGAAAATCTATGAGTGAGCTGCTGATCTTTCTTGTTGTTTCTTCCTGTTGTAGATGTTGCGTAGGGGTGCTCCAGATGCCATGGGTAGCAGTCATGTATTTCATGGGGTCTGCTTTATCAACTCCTCCTTGTTTTTATTTCCAGTCCGTGAACAACTTTGTTTTTTAAGGAACTTCCTAATTTTTGTAGCAGTTTGTGGCTTGCTTTATTTTGCTACATTATGCTCAGGAATGGAGGAATATGGTGTATGGAGGTGATGGAAGGAGTTATGGAAATTAATGGAGTGAATGATGGGATGGATGGTAAAATAGAAGGGGAGAGAAGATGAATGCTTCCTTGTGTTTCCAGAAACCATTAATAACCTAAAAAATAGGAAACATAGAAAACACAAAGATGCAAATATAATAATAATTTTTTTTTTTTAAGAAAGTGGGCTGCCTCCATGGAGTTTTTCAACCCACAAACTTTTCTTGGGCACCTCAGAGAGGTTTTCACCCATGGATATTTATTCCCTTTTCTTCTTTTTTCTCTTTTTTTTTAGCAAGTGAGCTGCCTCCATTGAGGTTTTCAACCCACAAGCTTGCCTTGGGTGCCTCAGAGATGTTTTCACCCATGGATATTTATTCTTTTTATTTTCTTTTTTTAGGAGGTGTGGTAAATTATGGAGTTTCCCATCACATACACCTCTCTGCTTATTGAATTTATGAACTCTGCCCTTGACAAAGGCTTCTTGTATATTTTAAGTTTGTGACCATTGACAAGCAAGGGGATTCCTTCCTCATCTATGGTTCTGATTTGAACTGCGCCATTATCAAAACATTTTTCCACTCTGTAAGGTCTCAACTATCTTGTCATCATCTTTCCTTTGAAATATTTAAACCTTGAATCATACAACAACGCCCAATCTCCTTCTTGGAAGGTCTTTTCTTTGATGTTCTTGTCATGTTAGACCATCCTTTGCAGCTAAAATACCTCCGTGTAAAGAAGTGCTTGCATTCTGAACTCATCCAATCCATTTAGTTGCAACAACCTCTCTTTTTGGGCATTTTATAGATCTAGATTTTGTTCAGTTTCCATTCTTAAAGTATTGAATTCAAACTCAACTAAAAGTAGATCATTCTTACCATAGACTAGTTCATAAGGAATGAGTCATGTTGTTGCCTTCCAAGTAGTGTTGTAGGCCCAAGTAGCTTCTACCAATCTGTCTGCCCAATATTTTCTACTGTTGCTCACAACCTTAGTGAGGATTCTCTCTAAAGCTCTGTTAGTTACTTATACTTGGTCATTTTCCTGAGGGTGATAGGCAGTATAATTTCTATGCTTAATCTTGTGCTTCCTCAAAATTTTCTCAATGAGGTGAGAGGTGAAGTGTGCTCCCTGATCAGTGACTATTTCTCTAGGGTATCCGAACTTGTAAAACAAATTCTCCCTAAGAAATTATGCTACTTTCTCCTCGGTTGCTACCTTCATTGCTTTTGTTTCGGCCCGCTTTGTTAGGTAATCAGTGCAGACTATGATATACTTCTTTTGTTCGGATGGTGGATCGATAGGTCCAAAAAATTCCATGCCACACTTGTCAAATGGCTCAAGAGCCACCTGAGGGTGAAAAGGCATCTCATCCCTTTGCATGGGTTTCCCCATCCTTTGGCACTAGTCACACCTGCTGGTGTATCTTCTGGAATCTTGGTGCAGGGTAGGTCAATAGTATCCAGCCTGCAAAAATTTGTAAGCAGTTCTCTTTGCAGCAAAGTGGCCTCCACATGGAATTTCATGACATTCAGAGAGGATATAAAAAACTTCTTCCTCCCTCAAACATCTCCTTAGGATTTGATGAGGGCCTAGCTTGAAAATGTTTCCCCCAATCCATGTGAAAGGGGTGTTTTTTCTAATGATTATGATCCTCTCCCTGAATGAAAGATTAGGAGGGAGTCTCCCAGCAACCAAGTAGCTTGCTATATCAAAAAACCGTGGTGAGAGTGTTGATAAAGAAAATAGATGCTCATCTGGCAGCTGGTCATCCACCATTCCTTCTTCACTTGCAGGGAGAGCTAACCTGGAAAAAAAAATCTGCAACAACAATCTCCTTTCCATGTTTATCAACAATAGTCAAATCAAATTGCTGCAAAAGTAACAACCATCTAATTATCCTAACATTAACATCCAGTTCGTTCATTAAATACTTGATGGATACATGGTCTGTGTGAAGAAAGGTCTGATATCTAGTTACATAATGATTGAATTTGTTCAAAACATGGACAATGGCTAACATCTCCTTCTCAGTAACAATATAATTCAGTTAAGCTTTGGACAAGTTCTCGCTGATGAAATAGATGGCATAAGGGATTTTGTCCTATAATTTTCCTAATGTTTCCCCTACAGCTTTGTCAGATGCATCAGTGTGGATGTGGAAAGGAAGAGTCCAATTTGGACCTCGGAGGATGGGGGTAGTAGTCAAATTTTCCTTAATGAGCTCGAAATCCTCTTAACAAGGATCAGACCAAATAAACTCAGAATCTTTGGCCAGTAACCTAAATAATGGCGAAGCCATCTTGCTGAAATCTTTGATGAATCTTCTATAGTAACCAACTAAGCCTAAGAAAATCCTGACATCCTTCTGCTTTTGAGGAGCAGGTACCCTTTTGATGATAGTGATTTTTTTCAGGTCTTCCTGTATTGCTGCTTGGGATATGGAGTGACCTAATACAACCCCTGATTTCTTTAGGAATTCACACTTTTATGGGCTCAAGGAGAGATGCATCTCAATGCACCTTCTTAGTACTTTACCCAAATTGGAGAGAGGTTCCTGGAAGTCATTCCCATATGGTGTGAAATCATCCATGTAGATTTCAACATAGTCATGGACTAACTCAGAAAAGATGCTCAGGACAACTCTTTGGAAGGTAGTTGGGGCATTGCACAACCCAAAGGGTAGGAATATATAAGCAAAGGTGCCCCAAGGGCAAGTGAAAGTAGTCTTATCCCGGTCTTCAGGGCTAATTTGAATTTGATTGTACACTCTGAACCCATCTAAGAAATAAAATAACTTCTTCCCCTCAAGGCCAACCAGGACTTGGTCTATAAAGGGAAAATGGAAATGGTATTTCTTGGTGGCTTTGCTAATTTCTCGATAACAAACACAAATTCGCCACTTCCCATTCTTATTTGGGACTAGGACAAGAGGAGATACCCACTCACTGTCGGATATGGGATATATGAACCCTGCATCCAATAGTTTCTGCAGCTCTTCTTTGACTATGTCCTTCAGAGCCAGGTTCATACTTCTTTGGGGTTGTCTCATAGGCTTGCATCATTCTTTGATGTAAATATGATGTTTTCACACTGAAGGATGCACCCCTTTCATGTCCTTGTAATCCCAAGAAAACGCTTCTAGATTCTCTTTCAAAAGCTGGCATAGCTGCTTCTTTTCTTCATTTGAGAGGTTTGGGTTGATTTTCAGAGATCTGGACAGGCCAAACTCAATAGCCTTGGTGGATTCATAGGTTGAATCAATTGAATTCACTTCCATCCAAGGTTGGCTTTCAGACTCTTTGAATAAGGTTTCGAGAGGAATGTTAGTGGGGGCCTAGTTTTGAATGGCATGGTCAATGAGTTCATCTTCATCAAGTTGCCCCCCTCTAAGAATAGCATCTATGGTACACATAGGGGCAATTTTATATAACTCATCTTCTTCATCCTCAACCATATAGGGAGATCATGATGAATGGAAGGCTAGGATGGAGGATATAACAATAGTTGTTTAGACACAAACCCATTTTTGATAGTCATGTTTCCGGCCCAAAAACTAATATAAGCATCTGCAGTGGCTAACCAAGGTCTCCCTAAGATGAAGGGTTAACCATTAAACTTGGTTTTTGCTTGCATGACCAAGAAATCTGTAGGATACTCTCAAGAGTCAATGGTAACCATAACATCCTCAACAATTCCTTCCGGAGTTATTGTGGATCGATCTGCAAGTTGCAGAATTGTTGTGGTTTTCCTCAAAGTCCCTTGGAGGTTAAATTTCAACATATTTTCCTTGGTCATGATATTAATGGCAGCCCCTAGATCAATCAGAGCGTTGGGGACTATGAAACCATCTATATGCACATCAAAAATTGGACTACCAGGGTCCAAGTACTTTTGAAATACCACCTTTCCCAGCATTAGGTCAGACAGTTGTCCTACCACATTGATGGTGGGGGTATCTCTCTTCCTTATCCCAGGTTTATTGAAGTACTTTTATTTGATGAGCCTATTTTATATAGGGACATCATTAATTTCCTGGAGAAATGGTATCTTTACACACGAAATTTCCAATTCTCCCATGAGTTCAGTCTCCTCTGGGGTGTGCGGACTAGGGTTGATCAAGTGCTCAGGAAAAGGAGGTTGTTGGATTTGAGTATTACCTTCTTCCTTTTCCTCCTCAACCTCTACAGGTGGAGATGGAGGATGGTTTTCTGGGAGTACTCTTCCCAACCTGAGATTCACCTCCTGTATCTCCACAACATAAGCTGGATAGGATGTTTCTCCACTGGGAGCCTATTGTGCTTATCTCTTGTTCGGGTTTGGATTGGGTTGTGCACATATAGGTAGCCTAGGTGGAGCAACACGAGTGATCTTAGGTTGAGGTTGGGGTGGAGGCATTAGAGCAGGTGGTTGATTTTGTTGAGGCCTCCACCCTTGGGATGGATTGTTCCACTGAGGCAGTTGTGGAACATACTGCTGAAATGGTTGGTTTACTAGCTAAGGATGATATGAAGGGTTGTAAGGCCAAGTAGAAGGTGTAGACTAAGATGGAGGAGTGAGGGTGTACCAATGTTGCATGGCTCTGCTCTTATTGTTGTGATAATAAGGGTAAGGTGCACCAGGCATACCTTGTTGATATGGCCTAGGGCCTTGAGGCCTTCTCTGGTTGATGAAATAGAGTTTCTCCGGAATTGCTTCCCCACCTTGATATACAGCCTTAAGTCCAGGTAAGGAGGGACACTTTTATGTGGAATAATTCTCCTCACAGACTAAGAAAACCTCTATGACATTCAGTGGACATTCATTTCTTATGTGCTTCCTGGTACATCTAGGACAAAATATAATCAGGGCTCTCTCTGCTTCCTCTTGCTTCCTTTTGACCTGAATTGTGTCCATTTTCAAATCAAAGGTGTGCAACATGTCACTCAGTGAAGTCCTCTAGCATGTTTCCAATCTCATGTTTTATGAAG
Organism: Pinus albicaulis; assembly: GCA_034641835.2. Taxonomy (NCBI): domain Eukaryota; kingdom Viridiplantae; phylum Streptophyta; class Pinopsida; order Pinales; family Pinaceae; genus Pinus; species Pinus albicaulis. The sequence goes on along the minus strand of CM076570.1, from coordinate 1,253,143,434 downwards.
GTGGAAGAGGAAGGGGTATTGGATGTACTTTGGCTAGCTCTGCCCTTCTTCCTAAATGCCATATAATGGTTCCAGAAGACAGTTTTGATTGTTTCATAGGCTTGTTGGTATACATCTCCTCCTGGTAGCATATTAAAGGTTTCTATCATATCTTCACTGATCCCTCGAAAGAGTACAAGTTTAAGTGATGCAGGATCAAGATTACAGTTGGCTCTCTTATAGTTTAATTGAAACATCTCTTCATAGTCTTCTATGGATTCATCAAGTCCTAGACTCATCCTAAATATTTCATCCTTAGTTTCCTTGGACCTACAGTAGTATCTGTATTTGTTGTTGAAGGTATATTCCATCTGTGCCCAGGTAGTGATGATATCCCCAGGCAGACCCATGAACTAGCGCAAGGTTGCATCCTTAAGGGTGGATGGGAATAGCTTCAACTTCTGATCATCAGAAGTGTAGTCATAAGTCCTACAAACAAGAACAAATTCAAACATGAATGTTTTAGGATCCTCATAGGTTATTCCATGGAAGTGTGGAAGAGCTTAAGGGCTAATGTTTTTCATCTTAGTTTCCTCATCTGCCTCTCTTATGGGAAAGGATATTTGGATCCCGGCTATGGTTAAGATAGGTGAAGCAGGTCCCTCAGTTGAAACAAGGTCTCCTTCTTGTTCCCCAATATGATCCTCAAAATATTCAAAAGGCTCTCCTATAGGGGGTTCAATCTCACTGTCACTGAAGAAGAGTGAAGGGTGGCTAGGAGGTGATGTGGGGGTCTTAGGTAATATTTGTCTTTGAGTATTCCTACTCCTACGAGGCATGAAAATAAGTTATTTTTGTATTTATTTAATATTTCTTAAATAACATAAAAAGAGAGGAAAACATAAAAGAATGCTTAAACAAAATCAAACATCTACTAGACACCTCCCCGGAAACGACACCAAAAAGTGGTGAGCCCTGGTATTGCACCAAGAGTGTTGCAACTCCCAGGGGCTACCCTACTTTAAGTTATTGACTCAGGGTTCATACAAACTTGGAGGTGACAGTTCTATATACACAACATATGCATTTTTCTCATTTCATCCTCTTATTCTTTACGAAAGGGTGCTATTTATTAAACTATGATAAGAACTGGAAAGTAAATTGTTGGAAGGAAATGACAGAAGGAAGCTAAATTAAATTGCTGAAAAGAAATGGTAGAAAGGAAACTAATTTAAATTGCAGAAATGAAACTAATTTAAAGCACACTTAACTTGGCCAATCGGCTAAACACACCCTACTTATCTTATGCTTTCTCTACCAAGATTTTATCCATGCAGATAAGCTATCCATGACTTACTTCTAATTGAAAATTTGTTGATTTGCAGCTTGGAGAAGAAAGGGTTGAAGTTTTAATGGAGGGATAAACACATTAAACCACGCTTAGAAGTGGGAAGAGGGGTCTTAAACCTTATTAAAACTTTATTATAGTGCAAAAAAATGCTTTTGAGCGGATTAATTTGAAAAATGCGATGGCGGAGTTGCGATGGAGGACGGAAGTGCGATATGCAATATCGCAATCGCAATATCACAAAGTTAGAGGGATAGCAGAAGTGTTGTTTGGGAGCGGGAGCGAAATGCGAAATGCGATGAGGTAAAAACTGTGAAGTGCGAAGTGCGAAGTGCGACAAGGTGAAAACTGTGATTTTCCATTTGTGATATGGTAAAAGTTGCGAAGTGTGAAATGTGATATCACAGTTCGCAATATCACAAAGTTTGAGGGGTAGTAGAAGTGTTGTCTAAGAAAAGTTGCGATTTGAGAAATGCGTTGGGTGACGTGGCGGTGGGATCGGTGGCAGAGTACATAGAATATCGCAATCAGCGTCGGGAGTAGTAAGTGTTAAAGGAACCAAATAAAAGCTGCGATTTGCGATGGAGATAAAAACTCCGAAATGCGATTGCGATAGGGATGACGTGGCAGAATGCTACAATGATGTTGTAATTGGTGGTTAGGAGCGGTAAGTCTTAAAGGGAAAAAAGAAGAAGGAAAAGTTGTGAAATGTGATTTGTGATTGGTGACGTGGCAGAGTGCTACAATAATATCGCAATTGGGGTTCGGAGGCGGAAGTATTAACGGAAACCAATAGAAACTGTGATTTGCGATTTCGCAATATTGCAATATAGCAAGGTTGGCAGAGAAACGATATTGCAATCGGTGAAAAGTAGTGGTAAGTGTCGGGTGCCAGTTTTGCACTTATTTCCTACATTTGTTTCCCCTATTTTACCTCATGACTATAACCATTGGGACTATATTTGCCTCTTTTTCCTACCATTCTATCTTAACTTGTGATGTTTCACCTTATTTTCATTACCTTGCCATTCTATCAATTATTATGATGTATCGTGTCTTTTTATGACTAACTGAGGATGAATGTTTGGAGAAGATCGATGGTCTTTTGTTGTCTTTCTAGATGATATTTGTAGCATAAAAGATCTAGAGCACGAGGCGTATAGGAGCAATTAAAGGTGTTCTGTTACAGTGATTTTTTACACCACGACATTGTTACACCATGTTGTTACAGACCTGCTAAGGAACTATTATTACAGATGTACCGCTGACTGGATCTCGTCAACTTCTGATGCTGACACATGTAGGATTAGATATACCAGCAGGGTAATTTTGTGTGGTGTGCTAGGACAGATTAATTAAGGTGTGATCATAGTCTTGTATACCATTTTACTTTTGCATGAGTGATTTCTTTCCAACATTTACTTCAGCAATGATTTTCATTATTTGGATTTGCTTCTAGTTTGATGTATCAGCACAGACAGTGCAGATATCATTGAAATAAAAGACGTCCCTGGATTGATAATTTACATGTATTGTTTTATTCATTTAACCGTGATTAATATAGTCCAACATTTTGGCGTCGTTTCTGAGGATGGCAATGACAATCCAATCAACCAGATTTGTTTGTTAGAAGATAGAGTGTACCCAGTCTGCAATTGTCAGGCGGTAAGATGAGAGGTAAGAACCTGCGCATTTCTCTAACATACCTGAGCGGGCTCACCAATGCTACACTGGGGCACTTAGAAGAGTAACTTTTGTGTGCTTTTAGCGTGTTTCCAACAACACAATTTTCGGGCGGTAAGACGAGAGGTAAGAACCTACGCATCTCTTTAACATAACTGAGTGGGCTCACCAATTTCTCGCTGGGACACTTAGAAGTGTGAATTTTCGGGTGTTTTCTTTAGGGTGTCTTCATCTATATAGTTTATAGGCAGTAAGACGAGAGGTAAGAACCTGCACATCTCTCTAACGTACTTGGGCGGGCTCACCATTATATAAAATGAAGCACTTGTAAGATGAATTGATACACATAGGGTCCATGTGTGCCAATAGGACAACAAAAAAATCTACAAACACCCCCCACTCTAATAACTACAAGAAATATGGGTTGTAAGAAGGAAAAGAAGAGTGCAGAATTGGGAAGAAAGACATTCTTTGGAGATCTGATCTCAAGGGCAGAAAAGGAATAGTCAACTTCATACAGAGACAATAGGAAGACAGGACCACAGAAAGCGGCTACTATATCAAAGCCCGAGGCATCGGTGCCTTCCGTGTCTGGGCCTCACCACCCTTCGAACAACATATCCACTCCTGATATCAAGACTCCAGACCTAAAACAATAGTGGAAAATCATTGATCGGGATCTGAGAATCGAAGGACAAGGGGAGACCAGTGGGGAGCATCAGGGACCTGAGGAACATCATTTAATTGATCATCATTTGGGCGTTGGTAGTGCAATCAAACATCTTGTCTTGGAACAGCCTGATCCTTTTATTTATCAATCTCCTACATACTCCAAGGACAGTTCATCCCATCAGGAAGAATCAACCATGGGGGACAAGAATGTCAAGATAGATAGCTCTGTTACTTTTGAAGTCCTAATAGTAGTAACAGGGGATGAGGCTCCTATGAAAAATATTCCTTTTCCATCCCTACCATCCTTTCAAGGGATAGTTGTTGAAGATCCTGATACTTTTTTGTTTGAATTTGACGTGTTGTGTAGAGGATATGACTACACTTTAGACGCCCAGAAGATGAAATTGTTTCCTACTACTCTAAAAGGAGCAGAAATAAGATAGTTCATGAGACTGGATGCTGGCACGATTCGAACCTGGAATGACATGAGGGATGTATTTCTCTTTAAGTATCAGGATTACTGTCGAACCACGGATTTGAAGGAAGAGATATTCAGAATTGAACAGAAGGAGGAGGAGAGCTTGGAAGACTATATGGAGCGATTCCATTACAATTTACAAACTTCTAAGTTCAGTAACTTAGCCTCGGAAATTTTGAAACCAATATTCTTAAGAGGTATAAGAGATGATTTTCTGGAGCATTTGAATCTATTGGGAAAATGAGACATATCACAGGAACCGCTTGAATAAATAATGAATCTTTTCCTGTGGAGCTGAAGAGGATCCGTCAAAGGGATAAACCAAAACTATGTTGGGACTTTCCATGCAAGCTCACAAGGATCACAACAAAATTTTGGAAAATAAGCTTGATGCTCTCACGGAGAAGTTCACGCTTTATGTGGGAGCTGTTCACCGTTGTCATTTTGTTACCAGAGACTCTCCTCACTACGCGCTGCTAAAGAAGAGGATGGAAAGTGTCGAGGCTTTACCAATTTTCAAAGAAGAAGCTAGGGGAGCAACCACTAGTAGCCCTGTCCGGGATGCCACCATCGATGGAAACACACTAGAGAGGCCAATCAGCCTTGAAGCTAACTCTTCTGAGGAAACACCATAACAAGCGAAATTATCAGATTTTGATTTTTGGTTTGGGCTTCGTCTTTGGTTCTATCTTCCTCCTCCTCTATTACTATGTCAGGCAGGTCACCAGCAACAGGCTTCAATGCAGCTCTTTTTTGCTACCGCAATCTACCCCAATGTAAACTCTCGCTTACACAACACTCTGGGGAACTTTGTTTCTGTCTCCATGTAAAATTTTGTGCAACTACATTACCAACAACTCCAAAGTTCTAGTATGTTTAAATCTATCAGAGTTTGATTGTTGATGCATGTCGTTTGCACTAGCTCACCATGATGTAATTATTCGCATTTGTTGTTAATAGAAATATCTAATTCACAATATATATATATATATTTATATTATCGAGTTATTGACATTCATTTAATAATTAATTTAAAGTAATATGAATATATTTAATTGGTATAATTTTAATTAATAATAATATATTTATATATAAGTGTTGTAATTTGATTAGTTAATTATTTGAATTATAATTAAAATATAGTGATTTAATATATAAGTTAGATTTATTGGTAAGAATGAGGATTTTTCACTAATAAATAAATAGAGTTAGAGTTGTAGGAACTTACAGGGTAAGTTCCATAGATCAAGAACCAAAGGTCACCGCTCACAAACAGATCCCAAATCAGTACACCAGTATAATCACGTGGTTAAAAGCGTCAAAGAGGGAAACAATCCACGGCATGAGCCAACGCGGCCACTGCAAGAAATTTATTAATATAAAAAGAAAAGTTACATATGTTTCTCTCATAAATGGTTACTAGACAAATGACCCTCCATGCTCTTTAAATAGAGATCATGGACCAATCGGGTGTTAAGCCATGGATCAAGTGTCGTTAATACCGAGGTGAGAGATAACTGTCGGATCACTACAAATCGTGACCGTCGGATTGTAACTTACAAAGGTACATGGTAAAGAAACACACTTTACCTAACTCTACACTAGACTAAGTTATTCTTAACTATTTCCTATGCGTCGAAATATCCTAACATCCCCCCTTAAGAACAACTTGGGATAGGATTGAAGGATTTACAAAGGTGACACAAAAGGAGCCTATTTCCTATGTGTCGAAATATCCTAACACCCCCCCTTAAGAACAAATTGGGATAGGATTTAAGGATTTACCAAAGTGACACAATAGGAGAAGGAAGGAGGAATTAGAGCCTATCCCCCCTTAATGACAACTTTCCTGAACTCCAAGCATGGATCAAAGTTTGGTAAACTTCGCTTCTGTGAGAGCCTTTGTAAAGATATCGGCTACCTGATCATTGGTTGGACAGTATTGCACTTCAAGAACACGATCATGAATGAGATTTCTGATGAAGTGTCTGTGGAGTTCAATCTGTTTCATACGCTGATGCTGAACTGGATCTTTACATAGCTGAATGGCACTCTGATTATCACACCAAAGTGTAATTGGATGCTGCTGATGGAGACCAAATTCAGACAGGATCTGACGAAGCCACATGGTTTCCTTGCTGGCTTCAACTGCACCACGATAATCTCCTTCTGCGGAAGAAAGAGAGATGGCACTTTGTTTCTTACAAGACTAAGTAGTAGGTCCTGAAACAAGAGTGAATACATATCCTGCAGTAGAATTTCTATCATCAGGGTCACCATCCCAATCAGAATCAGTGAAAACAATCAACAAGGGAGATGCTCCTTCATTGTAATGAATCCCGAACTGAAATGTACCTTGAATATATCGAAGTATTCTTTTAGCTGCTTTCCAGTGAGTTTCATGAGGTTGGTGCATAAACCGAGTGTCAAGACCAACGACAAAAGAAAGTTCAGGACTAGTATGGGTTAGATACAAAAGTTTACCAACAAGTTGACGATATAAGGTAGCGTCAACTTCAGGGGTAGTACAGTTGACTGAAAGCTTGACTCCAGACTGAAAGGGAGAAGGGGCTGGCTTACAGTATTCCATGTGAAAGTGGTGTAGAAGATCACAAGCATACTTGGACTGAGAGAGGGTAATGCCTTCCTTGGATTGCAAGACTTGAAGACCAAGGAAATAATGCAAGTGTCCTAAGTATGCCATTTCAAAATTATTTTTTAGGCTATAATTCACATGGTTTATATGGTTTGGATCACTACCAGTAAGGATAACATCATCAACATAAAGGAAAAGGATGGTGAAGGAATTACCGACTTTATTGGTGTAGACAATGTTGTTAGAATGACACCTAGAAAAGCCATTATCTAAGAGAAATCTATCCATTTTGGCATACCAAGCCCGAGGAGCTTGTTTGAGACCATAGAGAGACTTCCTAAGGCGAGAAACAAGGCTGGAGTCTTTTTGGATAAAGCCAGGGGGTTGTTCCATGTAGATTTCTTCATGTAAATCTCCATGTAAGAAGGCAGATTTAACATCCATCTGATGGACTTCCCATTTAAAGGAGGCAGCAAGGGAAAGAACAAGGCAGATATAATTCATTTTGGCAACAGGGGAGAAGGTTTTAGTATAGTCAATGCCTTCAACTTGCGAAAATCCTTTAGCAACAAGACGAGCTTTATGTCTATCCACTTTTCCATCTGGTCCAAACTTGGTTTTGTAAACCCATATGCATCTGACAAGTTTTGTTCCTTTTGGAAGAGGAACAAGTTCCCAAGTATTGTTTGCCAATAAGGAAAAATACTCTTCATTCATAGCTTCATCCCAATCTGGATGACCGAAGGTTTCTTCAAAAGTTTCTGGATCAAGTTTTTCTGGAACTTGAGCCAATAAGGAAGAAGCTCTTTCGAACTGAGAACATGTACATTGCCGATCGGCAGGGTCACCTGCAAGAGAACCTGTTGCATCCCGAGTAGAGCGGACCCATCTTGGAAACGGTGGAATATAAGGAACAATTTCACGAGGTGGAGGAGGATTTTCATCCTCACTCTCAGCATATGAACTAGAAGGAATGCTATTAAAAATAGAAGAGAGAGATAGAGAGGTGGCACATATGCCGAATCAGGCTCACAGGCCAAAGGTGGCACACTTGCCGAACTAGGCTCGTAGGCCGATATATTTTCATCAAATTTTACATCTCTTCCAATGATAATATTTTTGGATTTTGGTTGAAGAAGTCTATATCCTTTGACATCTTCAGAATATCCAACAAAAATGCATTTTTCACTCTCCGGTTCTAAGGCTTTATGTTTCAGATCTAGAATATGGACCCAAGCATCACTTCCAAAAACATGAAAGTGACTTACATCTAGTTTTATTGAGCTCCAAGCTTCTTCTGGAGTTATATTCTTTAAAACCTTAGTAGGAGTGCGATTTACTATGTAATTTGCACAGTTAATGGATTCTGCCCAAAAATTGAGACCAAGTCCTTTAGATTGAAGCATACAATTAGCCATTTCTTTTAAGGTGCGATTCTTCTTTTCAGCTACACCATTTTTTTGTGGAGTATATGGAACAATATGTTGCAACTGAATGCCATGCTTAGTGCGGAAGTTGATAAATTTGTTGTTAAAATATTCTCTGCCATTGTCTGATCTTAACTTAAGAATTTGATGTCCAGATTGTTTCTCAACAAAGGCCTTAAAGGCTAAGAACATGTTAAAAACTTCACTCTTGAGTTTTAAGAAATATACCCAAGTGCGTCTGGAAAAATCATCAATGAAAGTTAAGAAGTACTTGCAACCAGAGAAACAAACAACAAGAAGTGGACCACATAAATCACTATGCACAAGCTGTAAAGGGGCTGAAGCGTGCCAAGAGGCACGTTTGTCAAAACTATCTCGATGATGTTTTCCGAGTACACATCCGGAGCAAACACCATCTTGGCAAGCTACCATAGAAAGACCCATCACCATATTTTCCTTACATAAAGTTTGAAGAGAGCGATAGTTTAAGTGACCAAATCGCTCATGCCAAAGTTTGCTCACATCATCATTATGAGCAACAAAACAGAGGGAAGAGAGGATGACCCAAAGTTGTCAAACCTATACAACCTTATGGAATCATCAGCAATGGAAGTAGCTAAAATATGTTTAGGATCTTTGAGGTCCTTGATTACAACATCATGAGGTGAGAATACTACTATTTTCCCTTCACGTGAATGAGTTATCTAATAAACAGATAGAAGGTTGCATGACAACATAGGAACACATAGTGCATCATTAAACTGACCATTATCTAGATGAATGGTTCCAGATCCTACAACACTAAGAGATATATCATCACCAACATAAATATGTTTGGTGTTACAATTATTTAAAGAAGAAAACATGGATTTATTTTTAGCCATGTGGTAAGAAGCTCCAGAATCAATGAGCCACTCATGAGAAGGAGAAGAAGAAGATACATTTAATGCATAACCAGATATTGATGCTTGACAACCACAAGCAGAAAGTGCCATGCCTGAAGATGAAGGTGAAGAGTGCTCCAAATTGATGTTGTGCTTCTTCATTGCTGCTTCTAAGGCTTCCATCTTCTTAAAACATTTGGACTCTATATGGCCACCCCGATTGCAAAATTTGCAATGTCTATCTGTATTCTCCCCTTTGTTTTGATTTTCCTTATTATTTTGGTGATTTGATTTTTCAGTTTGCGGCTGAAATTGCTTAGGGCCCTTGTTTGGTTTAGGACCATATTTTTTAGGATACTGCTTCTTGGGATTCTTTTGATATGGTTTTCATTGGGCTGCTAAGGCTTTCTTAAAAGCATTTCCAGCAGTGATAAGACCAAGGTGTAAAATTTTTTCTTGTTCTCTTATCAAAGAATCACAAAAGGCATCAAAAGAGGGATTCTTGTATGTGGTTCTTGAAGAAATGATGGCTTCTCTAGTGGAATGGAAGGCGGAAAAAAATACAAAGTATGCAGGGCCAAGCTTAGAAAGAATGCAATAGATGAGGCTACCATCGTCCTTTTTGATCTTACAACCTTCTAAAAGAATTCTGAGGGTCTTAAATTTGGACAAAAAATCTTCAATGGAAGAGAAATTATTGGGGTCCAAAGTAAGCAACTCATTTTCAAGTTGGTGGGCCCTGATTTGATTTTGAATGCCAAAAACAATTTTTAGCTTTTCCAGGGCTTCATCGGGGGTATCAATGTCAAGGATATGAAATCGAAGATCTTGGGCAATGGACATTCCTATCAACCCTCGTGCTTGATCTTGTTTATTTTCCCATTTAGCAGCTTTATCATCATCGAAAGGTTTAGTTTCTTGTCCTGTGGCTATTCTATAAAGCCCTTTACTTATAAGTATATCTACCATGTGAGGTAACCATTGGAAATAATTGGTGCTGTTAAGAATAACCGAGCATGCACTTTCCAATTAAAAAAAAAAAACTAAAGCTGAGAAAAGCTGAAACTAACTGCTCCAATGGAAATATCTCAAAAAATTAGGCTGTTAAAAAAAAAAAACGCCTCGAAAAACAACTTTCGAATGAAGAAGTTATGCCTTTTCAAAAATCTGAGTTGTAGATGCCGAATAGTTACGAGAAAGGGATGAAGGGAGGCTTTTTTTTTTTAAATTCTGTCCCTTTGAACAATTTTTTTTTACAAAAGAAGCTTGAGAAATAGACTTGAACCCAAGACCTCTATTCTCATAAACTAACCTCTCACCAAGTGAGATAGTAAAAGGATCACATTATTGTATGAAAGGAGGAAAGGGTTTGTTTGTTTGTTTGTTTTGTTTTTTTTTGTTTTTTACTCTTCGTTGTGCGTGCATTTTCCAAAAAAACACAAAAACCGAGCAACAAAAAACGAAATGCAAAGCCTTGCGACAGAATGTTAGATTTTCGGTTAGCTTTACTGGCAATTATCACTTTTTTCACTATTTCTGATTTCCTGAGATCGCACAAAAAAAATCCCTTTTTCATGTTTCTGATTTGCCGAGATCGCACGCAGCGCACAACAAAGAGAATACACAGAGAAGAGTGTATATATCCGGAAAATAAATAAAATCTTAATACCGAAAATAAACAGAAAAAAACCGAAATAAGCAGAACTATTAACAAATATAACTGCAAAATAGATGCTTTATGCCTCCAGATCTAAATTGTCATAACTTGGGCATCCAGAAACCTTTTCGCATGAAGCGAAAGGCATTCCTCACTGTAACATATGCTTCAGACACAACCAAGCAGTTCTCCAAGCCCAAAAATGTTCAGAAATAGTAGATCTACAAAACGGCATTCACATGCAGTCAAACCGGCTTCGGATTTTGATCAACAACGGACGCGGCCCTCAAAATAGCTTTGATACCATGTAGGAATTTACAGGGTAAGTTCTGTAGATCAAGAACCAAAGGTCACCACTCAAAAACAGATCACAAATCAGTACACCAGTATAATCACGTGGTTAAAACCCTCAAAGAGGGAAACAATCCACGGCCTGAGCCAACGCGGCCACTTCAGGCAATTTATTAATATAAAAAGAAAAGTTACATATGTTTCTCTCATAAATGGTTACCAGAAAAATGACCCTCCATGCTCTTTAAATAGAGATCATGGACCAATCGGGTGTTAAGCCACGGATCAAGTGTCATTAATACCGAGGTGAGAGATAACCGTCAGATCACTACAAATCGTGACCGTCAGATTATAAGTTACAAAGATACATGGTAAAGAAACACACTTTACCTAACTCTACACTAAACTAAGTTATTCTTAACTATTTCCTATGTGTCGGAATATCCTAACAAGAGTGATATTAGGGAGATCAAAGCCCCACAACTATTTGTGGAGTGAGTTATTCATCAAATCATAGCAATTAGAATTCATCCCATAAAAAAGGGTTATTTGTAATATAATTTAAAGTAATATAAATATATGTAAGTTGTATAGTTTAAATTAATAATAATATAGTTATATATAAGTGTTGTAATTTAATTAGTTAATTATTTGAATTATAATTAAAATATAGTGATTTAATGTATTTTATATATAATTATGGGTTGGATTAATTGGTAAGAATGGGGATTTTTCGCTAATGTTAGAGTGATATTAAGGAGATCAAAGCTATAAAATTGTGTCTTACCTTTGTCAAGTGAGTTATTCATCCAAAAATCATGGCAATATGCATTCATCCGATAACAAAGGGATATTTGTAATCTAATTTAAAGCCACTTAAATGGATCTCCCTCTTAGGTCATAGTATATATTCATTTAAGGGTGCTACACAATTACTGTATTTCATAACTTAAACATGTCAACTTACATGACTTGAACCTAGGTCGAGATGATCACAATGATTCGACCCAACCACCCTAGTTTCTTGCTACCTATTAATGTGTGAACCTATTATTATTATTATTATTATTATTATTTTAATTCATTAACCTTCCATACAAGTGGTGCATTAACATGAAGTCATTTATATACTCACTTTTAAACTAGGACTCTAGAACATCCCTCCATTGTCATAACCTTTGGGTTGTGCTCATTTTATTATAAATGCTTTTAGTCCTTTCACGTGTCTTTTTAAAAAATAAAATTCCATTTAGCTCTAAAGACATAAAAAAATAAGGTGGTCTACTAAATATATTATTCTTCTAGTGCACAATCAATTTTATCCATATCTTCTCATCATTAAGAAATTGATCAACAACAATCTCTCTTCAAAAAAGCCACCTACAAATTTATTGTTATTAAATTAAATTTAATCATCTCAATATTAATATTGCTTAATAAAAGGATGATGATATTATAGTTGATTTAACTTACAAAATTTGACAACCTTGCAATAATTATTCATAATTTTTTATGAAAACTAACATTGCAAAGCCTATGGAAGTTGTTATTTCAATGATCTTGTAAAGATAGAGGATAAACATGTTTATGTTTATTTCTAATTTTTTTTTTCATATGCTACGAAATTCTATTAATTAACCAAAAAATAGTACATCAACCCATATTAGTCTTCTTCCTATTGTGGTCTGCCTCTGGGGAAATCAGACTCACGACGAAAGAGTAGGCTTTTAGTCCAAAAAAATTCTTGGATAACATAAAAACTGAGTTGAAGATTCATTTCTACATAGCATGTGGTAAACATAAAAAAAATTTGAGAGTGATGTAGACATCAGGTTGGAGTGTTATTGCCAAAATCTATGGGAACCATGGTGTTGAATAATTAGATGTAGACGTCCACCTGCATTTACCGAAGCCATCATGTTGTCTTTGTTGACCACCAAACTCATTGGACAACTTCCTGCTCCAAATTCCAATTCCACCGCATGGGAGAGGAGTTAGGTAGAAAGCAGAGGCCCTACTTGTAGAAACAAAGTTGGGGGAGGCTAGGTCAGGAGGACTTAGACCTTCCCCCCTTGCTGAAATAGAAATAACCATTGAGATAGGTAAGTCTAAGGATTGGGTGGCAACTTGCCTTCATTGGGGTGAGGAAATTGCATAGTGGGAGCATGGCAATGAACATAACACCACTATATTGTGCGAATAGTTGGGGCAGGTAAGGTAGAGAATAATTGTAGTTGCAAGGAGGCAGAGTAATGAAACCAGAGTGTGGGCCTTAGGCCTATAGCTTGTAGTGTACGTCATATTGACTGCTGATCAGGAGTTCATGAATTTTGCTCAAAATTTAAAGTGCTCGAAACTATACTGAACCTAAGCGACCGGGTAGATCTCGTCGTTCTGATTCTGGAACCGTGAACGGTTCTAAAAATCGATGTCGTATGAGGGAGATATTGCATTCTGATCGATTTCCCAAACAACTAAAATTTCAACAGGTTTGACTGGGATGCCCAGTCAGCATGCAGAGGTACAGTCAACAAAAAAAATGGGAATATTCCTGAGAATATTCTATTTTACCAAGACTATAAGATTTCACCAAGTGGCACATGTTGATTTGCTAATGTGGATGGTATGTTGTTGTTTTGGGGCCAATGAATGGGTGACCCATGGCCAATCCTGAGGCTGCCATGTGTCCCCTATATAGTTGAATAAAATTTTGTTAGGTCTGTGGGGTTTGACCTCGTGACCTACGGGGCGTGCACAAATATTCTTCACCAACTCCTCTACACATTGTTTCTTATCCCTTAGGGGTGCCAACGCTATTTAATGTTTTCAAACATCGCACATGGGGAGCGAGGGGACCATCGGTGGTCCCAACCCGCCAACAACCCCAAAATTTGGTCACATGTCACTTTTATAAACCGTAACCTCAAATCTTAACACTTGGCGACATTAAACTCCACAGTTAAGAGCCTTTTCACATGGCTATGATAGTTCCGCAGTCAGTTGCGACATATAATGCCGACGGTTCCGCTTGGCGGTTAGCGTAACCACGGGGTTCGAGGGTTGGCATGTGGCCACCCCCTCCCCCTTAACTGTAACATTTAATCGGATGGTTTTGCTTGGCAGGAAGTTTAGCACACCTTACAAATTTAGAGGTTTTAATATATTTAACTGCAGTTAACTGTTGTCCTCCAATTTTAGTGAAGGTTTTGTAGGAGATATTGGGAAAAAGGCTAGGAGGGTCAATTTTCAACCAATTTGGGTGAAACAAGAGTCTACCTAGACTAATTTGAGTGTTCTAGAGCCATTGGTGTAGAGAAAATAGCCATTGGAGGCTTGTAAACACATGTATTTTCAAATTTTTTAGCATAATGAAAGATGGACATGCCATTGGGAGCTGGACCAACAGATGTAGCCCAGGAGGGGTGAACTGATTCATCATGCCTGTTGTGTAAATATTATGTGTGGTTTATTTCTCTATTATACACTGTTGTTCAATGTTATTTAGGCTTATTTTCATGCTTATAGTTCACAAATTCATCTATGTTTCATGGTTAAATTCCTCAATCCTTAAGCAAACAATTGGAGACAAATATGTACATGTTTTGTAACTGAAAAGACACTTAGCACAACAAAATAATAAAATACTTTCAGATCAGGTTGGTATCAGAGCTAGAGTTTATTCTCTAGTGTTTTTGTGTGCAAATATTTTTTTAACTATTTGCAAGTTTTCACTTGCTTACTAGGCTCAAGCTCAAGAGAGGAGAAGGCAAATTGGTGGAAGCAAGAGGGTCTCAAAGTGAGCCACAAAAAAGAAGGGTAGATTGCCACATTCTCCACCACCTATTTCACCTCCTAAAGAAGCAGAAGCAACATTAAGCATGCCTCTAGAGGAAGGAGAAATCCATGAAGAAGTGGATTCCAAAGAGGAAGAAAGAGTGTTCAAAAAAACATTCCTTCACATGACTGAGATGGTGAGAATCCTTTATCAAGAAAGGAATGAGAAACTAGAAGGAGAAGGATCCAAACTTCACAAGGAAGGAAATGGATCATCAAGAGGTAAAAATGATGAAGATAAATCAAAGAAGGGTAATGGAGGAAATGGAGGCAATGGAAAGTCACCATCCTCACCCTCATCATCATCATCATCCTCTACTTCATCTTCAGTACATCAGCCACAAAAGTCAAAGAACACTGGTAAAAGTCCTTTTCTAAAACTTGATGTTAAGTTTGAATTGCCAATTTTTAGTGGTGAATTCAATGCAAAAAATCTTGATAATTGGATTAGGCAATTAGAGGTCTATTTGATAATTCAGAACCTTCATGATGATGATACCAAAATCCAATTAGCTTCATTGAGAATGGAAGGTGCAACACTTGTTTGGTGGGAAGCTAAGACAAAGGAGGAGATCAAGAAGCATGGTAAGATTATCCTATCATGGACTGATTTCATTACTGAAATAAAACAACAGTTTTATCCATTAGCTCATATTCAGAAAGCCATAATCAAGTGGAAAAACTTTAGACAATTGAAAGGACAGAATGTGCAAGTTTACTCCCAAGAATTTAGGAGAATAGCTCTCTTATTAGGGGTAGATTTGCAGAGACAAGATACTTTTATCAAGTACATAGGAGGCTTAAATAGCTACCTAAGACATACTATTCTCATGCTTAACCCCACAAGTCTATATGAGGTATGTGTTCAGGCCACACATCTAGAAGCTAGAGGGAAAAACATTTCCGATGAGGGTAGGAACAAACCTTTTAAGGGGAAAAACAAGGAAAATACCTCAAAAGGTAAAGGAAAAAAGAGTGCATCTGTCGAGAAAGAGGGAGAAAAAGTGGTTTATAAACATTTTTCAAGAGAATGCCATAATGAAAATCATTGTTCGAAATTACATCCTGAAAAGAGACCCTAGTATAACAACAACAAAGGGAAGCAGAAAACTGTAGCTACAACTCAACATGATTTAAGAGAGGATTCAGGTGATGAATCTAAAATTACAGCCATGGAATTGAAGAACATGAAGGGGAAATAAATTGAAACTAAACCCAGTACTAGTACATCAAACTCTCATATACAAGCTCCAAATGAAGAAGAGAGAATTGAACTGTTTCATGTGAGGGTCATATCCAAACATACCAAGATTGACACATTATTTGATAGTAGGTCACAAGCAAACTTAATCTCTGAAGACTTGGTCAAGAAACTTAATCTTGAAACCATTCCACATCCAAAACCATATCCACTTGGTTGGATTTGTAAGGATGCAAATTTACAGGTTTCAAAGAAGTGTATATTGCGGTTTGCAATAACTGCACATTTTGTTGACATAGTTGAATTATATGTGGTTTCGCTTGACATAACAGGTATTGTGTTGGGCATTACTTACTTGTATAAAAGGAAAGCGATCTTCCATCGCGACGAGAACAAATACCATTTATTCAAATATGGCAAGGAGTACATTATTAGAGCACATCGCAAGAAGACAAATATTGCTATGGTAAATGCTGGACAGGTAAAGAGGACGGTAAATTTAAGTAAGAATTTTGTTCTTCTAATGATTAAGCCTAAAGCTGATGTTTATCATGAATCATTTGAGGATTGTGATCCTAAGTTGAAATAACATTTATATGATGTATTTGATGCACATCATGAGATGTTTTAGGAGCCAACGGGATTGCCTCCAAAAAGGGAGATTCAACATGAGATTTAGTTACATCAAGATTGTCCTCTTCCAAACATCAACATGTATTGCATGTCAATAATGGAGAATGCTGAAATAAAGAGGAAAATCAAGGACATGTTGGACAAGGGACTCATAAGGCCAAGCACTTCGCCATGCAGTTCACCCATAGTCTTGATTCCAAAGAAATATGGGACTTGGCGCATGTGTGTAGACTTCAGAGCATTGAAAAAGATAACGGTAAATAATCGATACCCACTCCCAAGGATAGATGATTTCCTTGATTAGATGAAAGAATCAAATTTTTTCACTAAGATTTACGAAGTGGATATCATCAAGTAAGAATTGCAGAAAGTGATATATGGAAGACTGTATTCAAAACCAAACACGGACTCTTTGAGTGGTTGGTTATTCCATTTGGTTTGTGTAATGCACCATAAAATTTCATGCGTGTTATAGATAATGTTTTGGGTCCATTTCTTGATGAATTTGTGATTGTGTATTTAGATGATATACTGATTTTCAACAAAACAAGATAAGAGCAGGTCTTACATGTAAATAGGGTGCTTGATGTTTTGAAGAAAGAGAAATTATTTCTTAATATGTCTGAGTGTGAGTTCGGAAAGACTTATTTGGTTTATTTGGGACACATTGTAGGAGGAGGCGAGTTGAGAATTGATCCTTCTAAAGTGGAAGCCATTCTAAATTGGCCCACTCCCAAAATAGTAACATAGGTAAGAAGTTTCTCAGGTGCAACTCATTATTGGAGAAATTTTATTGCTAACTTTTCTGCCATAGCAGCTCCTATGCATGCAGTGAAAAGTGTAAAGAAAGGCTTCCAATGGGGAGGCAAAAAAAAACAAGATTTCGAAGCTTTAAAAGACAAGATCAGTTCAGCTCTAGTCCTTGCATTACCGAATTTGAGACAACCATTCCAGATAAAAACCGATGCTAGTGATTATGACGTGGGCGTAGTTCTTTTGCAACATGGCATGTCTATTGCTTTTCATTCTGAAACATTAAATGGTGCTGTAAATAATTATCCTACATATGACAAGGAGTTGTATGCATTGGTACAAAGCGTCAAGAAGTGGAAACACTACTTGATGGGTAAAGATACGCTTATACATACTGATCACCAACCATTACAATACTTGCAGTCGTAAACAAAGTTGCAGCAATCACGACATTTCAGGTGGATAGGATTTCTTCAACAGTTTCACTTGGCTATAAGGTACAAGAAAGGTATTTCCAATAAAGTTGCTGATATGCTTTCCAGGCCAATTATAAGTGTTTCTACTTTACTTAAAAATGATTCTATTATACATGAGATTTACATAGAACAATATGCACATGATGTTGATTTTCAAGATGTGTATGCTAGTTTGAGTGAAGGGAATCAAGTTGAGGAAAATGATTATCACATGCATAAAAAATTGTTGTTTCATTTGGGAAAGTTGTGTATACCACAAGGAGAGAGGCTAAGTGTCATGAGAGAGGCTCATTCGTCTCTTATTGCTGGATACTTTGGGGTAAGAAAAACAGTGGCACATCTACAGAGGTATTGTTATTGGCCTTGCATGATAAATAGTGTGTCATGTTTTATAAGAGGATGTTCTATGTGTGCAAAAATCAAGCCTCACAATAGGAAGCTTGGGTTGTATATGCCACTACCGGTACCATCAAGGCCATGGGAGAGTGTCTCCATGGACTCTGTTGGAGGTCTATCTATGTCAAGAAAACAACATGATTATCTTTATGTAGTTGTGGATAGATTCAATAAAATGTGTACACTTATGCCATGTAAGAAAACCATTATGTTGGAAATATTGTCATTGATGGCAAAGGAGGCAGCACTCAGGAAAAGGAGGCAGCGCTGAAGCAGAAGAAGGAAAAAGAAGCACAGTGAAAGCAATAGAGGCAGCAAGAAGAATGTCAAAATGTAACAGTCATAGAATCACAGTGAAGAACCGTTATCGGAAACTAGAGACAGAGGCAGAGCGACAGAAGCAGCAGAGGCAGAGAGCCGTTATAAAATTCCGGGAATCGCACACTCCAACCGGAGTTATACATATAATATAACACAAAAATTATTCCGGGAATCGCTTCACTCCAGCGGCAAAAATATATATAAACATATATGTGCAGCGCATCACATAAACAAAGGTCTAAGCTCAAATATATAAGTGGAGCACTTTATTAAAGAGCGCACAAAACAAAGATTTAAATGGTGGGACTCCTCCTCAATCGCAATCGGAGAAAAACTGTGAAGCGTAATATGTAACCCACAGAAAATTGCGATTGCGATGAGAATCCGGACCCGACGGGTCTATAAACCACAATTGATAAGTCCTGCAACTCAAAGTTGCGATTGCGATCAATAGTAATCAGAAATCGCAAGGGGAGCGGAACATCACAACAGAAATTTGCGATTGCGATTAAGAGCTCGGACCCGATGGGCGTATAAACAATGGTTAATATATATGTGAATTCCGGCCTAATCGCATCGGAGATTATTAGAGCATCGGAACATACAACAAAGAGTTGCGATTGCGATTGGAATTTCCGGACCCGATGGATGTATGAATTATAATTCAAACGTGTTTGAAGTCCTTTCCCAATCGCATCGGCAAAATAAAATGAACAGTGGCCAATCGCAATCGGAAAAATCGAAAGAAGGTATAAGTGACTCAATCACATCGGAGTATTTGAAGTTGCGATTGCGATCAATCGCAATCGGAGCAGGAGCGATCAATCGCAATCGGAGGAGAATCAATGCATCAGAAAGTGTGATATGTGGGCCCGAGGCGGAGTCATATATAATGAATTTGGTTTAATAAAGGTTTAATCGTATTGGCAGTCAATCCTTATGGACGTCGGGTTATTTGCAAATAAATTGCATATATTATATATGTTGAATAACGTTTGAATATGATCCGGGGGCATAACACATATGATATATAATGGTTATTGAGTTATATATATAACACGGTTGCGATAAGCCGCGTGGTCTCTAGACCCACGGACCTCAGCTTTACGGGAGGGCGATTATTAACGCTATACGGTTGTGATATATGTATGTTCCGGCCTGCGGAACCTGCCACATCAACAAGACACTAATGACATAAAAGGGATTGGAATTCCTCCAGATTTACAGTCAGCAGATATAAAAGGAAAAGTTACACGCATGCAACAGTTACACCACAGCAGAGGACAAAAAAGACAAAGACAGCCAAAGAAAAGACAAATGCGCAGCTAGCCAAGAGGGTGAATGAGTGAGCTGGAATTCACTTTGTAATTCGAATGTAAATATTTTAATTGTTTTTATTGTTTGTGATGCATTGGCAAGTCTCCGAGAGAGAACAAATTCCCACTGTAATGTTAAATTGATACCTACAGTTATATTTCCTAATTAAGCAAGATAAAAGGAGTGAGAAGGCAGAAGGCAAAGAGACATGACTGTCCATTTCGAATTCCAAGTAGAATACAAACAGTCATGTGAGGAAATCTATAAATAATATCATCCTGATATGCAAATTGAAGAAGAGAGAGAAAATCTAGAGAAGGTAGAATATAGAAGTGTGAGGCAGAGAAGATTAAGAAAATAAGAACAGAAAGAGAAACTACATAACAAAGCTGATATCTGAGGTAAATCAGCAAACATTCAATTTGATAAATTGAGGAAGTTGGAGCTTCCCTATCAAGTTGTAGCTTGATAGCTGTCAGTAGTAGCTGACTGAGGTTGGAGCCTCCTGTAGGTTGGTGCCTGCAGAAAACTGAAGGGAGTTGGTGCTTCCTTGCAAGTTGTAGCTTGCAGAATTGAGGATAGAGCCTCCTGTAGGTTGGTGCCTGCAGAAAATAGTGGTGAGAGGGAGTTGGAGCTTGCCTTTGCATCACAACAATAATAAGATGTGGTTTTCTCCCTTTATGGGTTTCCACTTATATCTGGTGTCTCTTTGCATGATATTTATGTATTGATATGGTGCCTGCAGAAAAATGAAGGGAGTTGGTGCTTCCTTGCAAGTTGTAGCTTGCAGAATTGAGGATAGAGCCTCCTGTAGGTTGGTGCCTGCAGAAAACAGTGGTGAGAGGGAGTTGGAGCTTGCCTTTGCATCACAACAATAATAAGATGTGGTTTTCTCCTTTTATGGGTTTCCACTTATATCTGGTGTCTCTGTGCATGATATTTATGTATTGATCTGATATGTATCATTTGCTTAATACCTGCTTCTCTCATATTAAAGTATACTGCTCTATTAAACTAATACTTTCTGATTACATTCTAAAATTACTCTCACATCAAATTGAGTTTGAAATGAAGGTGTAAATAAGTTTAATGAAAAGTTTTAAAAGATCAGGAATGTATTAAACTGATTCACCCCCCCTCTCAGTTTAATTAGAGGTTCAACAATTGGTATCAGAGCGGGTTCCTTTGTACAAGTCTAAAAACTGAAAGGAGATCCTAGGTTCCCAAGATGGCTAGTAAATAAGGATGCTCAACCAATAAAGCCCCTTTTTTCACCGGTGAAAATTATGCTTTCTGGAAAATCAGAATGAAGACATACATAATGTCCCTAGGAATAGAAGTCTGGGTTGCTGTGCAATTAGGATATGCCCCGAAGGCAACTGACTCAGAAAAGGACTCAAAACAAGATTTTGTGGCTAATGCAAAAGCCATGAATGCCATCCTGAATGGATTATGTGAAGCAGAGTTTATTAAAGTAATGCACAAAGACACTGCCAAGAAAATATGGGATACTCTTGAAGACATACATGAGGGAGACCAGAAAGTAAAAACTTCCAAACTTCAAGTATATAGAGCCCAGTTTGAAAACTTAAAATGAATGATGATGAAGATGTTGGCAGCTTCTTCTTAAAAGTTGCAGAAATTGTTAACAATATGAAAGCTCTTGGAGAAACCATACCAGAAAGTATAGTTGTGAAAAAGATTCTAATATCATCTCATCCGTATTTAATCCCAAGTGTTCTCGTAATAGAAGAGACAAATGGATTGGGAGACCTTGACCTGAACTACTTACTTGAAATTAATAATTTCAGTGAATGAGGCTGGCTCCCACATAATAGCTGCTAATGAGGGAAGGCCTAAAAGTTTAAAAGAAGAAAGGAAGAAGAGAAGAATATGCTTTCGCTTTCAAGAAGTTGAGCTAAAATTTGTCAAGAAACCTGAGAGAGGTTCGTAATACAGAAGGTAAACTTCCTTCAAGTGATTTAACTATAAGAGTTGACCCCTAAAGTGCCGCTAAGTGCCCTCACAAGAAAGCGTAGAATCGTGCTCAAGAGTTAGAAGAAATAAATCAAAGAATCTGAGGAAAGAAGTTCAAGAAATATTTCTATGGTCAAAGACAACAAGACATGAAGACTCAGATGAACCCTCAAGTGAAGAAGGAACCTCAGAATTTATATTGATGGCCATAGAAGATCTCGAGGGACTCCTACTAGAAGATGAAGAAGAAGAAGGGGAAGTAGACCTTGAGGGGGAGCTAAGAAGTGCTCTGGAGGAGATTGACAGACTCAAACTAAAATGCAGAAAACAAAAAGAGATTCTCCTAAAATGTGTGAAAGAAGAACAAAATTCAAAAGTCCTCATGCAGCTGAAGGTAAAGCTTGAAGAAGCCAAGAAGATAGAAGATATGTTACTTCAGCAAATCAAGGATAAAACCCAAAAACAAGAGAAGTTGGAGGAAGAAGTGGTATGTCTTAGGAAGAAACTAGAAAATGCTCAAAGGACAGTGGTTATAAACTCTTCTCAAACAACAAGCTCTAGCAAGTTGAATGATATCCTGGTTGCTCAAAGATCCCTAATGATAAAAACAGGAATAGGCTATGAAGGAGAATCGAGTAAAGGCAAAGAAAAGGAAAACAAAAATATAATTTTTGTAAAAGCAAAGAAGACTGATGAAGAAGCCCAGACAATTCATACAAAAGAAGAAACATGTAATAAGGATGACAGAGATCAGAAGAAATCTCTAGTAACAAGGAATACAATGAATACTAAGATGGAAGAAAAAGAATCATATGCCCCTGAGTATATCAAATTTGGAAGTCATCAGAGGAGATTCTTCCCTCCTATGAAGAATGCCACCTGTTATGTCTGCCACAAGCCAGGACACATTGCTGCATATTGTTATGCAAGGAAGAGTAATTCAGACCTGCAAAAGATGCAAATAGTGAAGAGGCTATCTCAAACAAACAAATGGAGAAAACAATCTTACATCAGGTATGAAAATAATTTCTATGGTTATTGTTTTTATTGTAAGGAATTTGGCCATAAAATTATTGAATGTAGAAAGTATGGAAAAAGAATGATGTTCTACACCTCAAGGAGGTTCATGAATCAAAGAATTTTTGGTCATACTCAAAATTCTGCAAGAACTATGATCAAACGCTTTATATGCGATCAAGCTGGACATATGCCTTCCAAATGTCCTCTGAAAGGATGCAATTCATCACCTCACAAAAGATATCAAACAGAAGGATGCCTCTAGTGGAAAAAGAAGGAGAATAAGTGTGACCTGGCTCTAACTTCTCAAGATTTGAAAATCCAATGGTACTTGGACAGTGGCTGCTCCAAACACATGACTGGAGACAGAAGCAAGTTTATAACTCTTGATGAAAAGAAATCTGGCAATGTTATTTTTGGTAATGATAAATCAGAAAAGATCAAGGGAAAAGGCTCAGTCAGCATAGACAATGGCAGAGGAAAAGCCCAAGAGGTACTATTTGTGGATGGACTGAAAGAAAATTTACTGAGTGTCAGTCAGATGTGTTGCAAAGGCTGTGAAGTTCTTTTTAGAGCACAAGATTGTGTAGTCAGGTCAAGCACAACAGGAAAGACTCTGCTCAAAGGTGTTCGAACAGAGAACAATGTATACATAGTGAAAGAGGAAGATGAAGCCTGCCATCTTAGAAAACTTGAGGAGTCATGGTTGTGGCATAGGAGATTGGGACATCTCAGCTTTGACCATATCATCAAATTGAGCAAGAAGAAAGTTGTCAAAGACATGCCAGAAATAAAAAGGCCTTCAAGTACTATATGCAAATCTTGTCAATTAGGGAAACAGACTCGCACATCCTTTAAATCTAAAGAGGAGTTGTCAACAAGAAGACCACTCCAGCTTGTGCACATGGACCTGTGTGGTCCTGCTAGAACTAGAACACCAAGTGGAGAATCCTATTTCATGCCGATAATAGATGACTTCTCCAGAATGACATGGGTTGCCTTTCTCAAAAATAAATCAGAAGCATTGGAAAAATTTAAGATATTCAGAGCATTAGCAGAAAATCAAACTCGATGCAAGCTGAAATGTATCAGATCAGACAGAGGAGGAGATTCACAGATTATGACTTTGGCAGCATCACAGTAATGAACATGGGTATAAAGCAAATATAATTTACTATTGGCAGAACACCAAATAGAATGGAGAAAGAGGAGACAAAATGTAGTTCCAGAGCAACAACAATGCAGTAGCTATGATACAAGAATAATATTGTTCAAACCTTCATGTGAAGTGAAGACACACGTAAAGAAGATATCCTTAATAAAGCTCACTTAAGGCTGCTATTGACAAGACCTCATATGAACTATGGCATGGAAAGCCAGCTTCAATCAAACATTTCAGAATCTTTGGTAGCAAGTGTTACATAAAGAATAATGATGAAAATCTTGGAAAATTTGATGCAAGAGCAGATGAAGGAATATTTCTAGGATATGCATCCAAAAGAAAAGGGTACAGGTGCTACAACAAGACTCTTCGGAAAATAGTAGAAAGCATTGATGTGAGATTTGATGAAGAACTTCCAAACAATACAAAAGATACTGACTGCTGCAGTCCATCAGATAATCATGAAGAAGAAGACCAGAATGATGATGAAACAAGCAAGACTACAGAAGATGAAGAGCTGAGCTCGAAAGCCCCCTCAAGATACACTCAGAAGAATCATCCTGAAGACGATCACAGAGACAAGAAAACAAAGAGTCCGCACAAGAAGGCAACAAAATGTCAAATGTACAAGTACACAAACAGCCATGTTATCACAAATAGAGCCAAAGACCCGAGAAGAAGCCGCACAAAGGTGCTTGTGACAAGTATTGGATAAAAGCAATGAATGAAGAATTGGACCAAATTGAGAAGAACAATACCTGGGAACTAGTTCCTAGACCTATTGAGAAAAATATCATTGGTTCAAAATGGGTATTCAAAACAAAATGAATGAGCAAGGACAAGTAATCAGGAATAAAGCCAGGCTGGTCTGCAAAGGATACTCACAAATTGAAGGACTTGACTATGATGAAACATTTGCACCTGTAGCCAGAATGGTATCAGAATGTTCCTGGCATTTGCATGCTACCAAGACTTCAAGGTATATCAAATGGATGTAAAGTCTGCTTTTCTTAATGGAAATCTAGAAGAAGAAGTGTATATGGAACAACCATAAGGCTTCTCATTGACAGACAAAGAAGACTATGTGTGCAGACTGAAGAAGGCCCTATATGGACTGAAACAGGCTCCTCGTGCTTGGTACTCAAGACTGGACAAATATTTGCAAAAACAGGGTTTTAAGAGAGGCAGAGTAGACATCAATCTATACATAAAAGCGCATGAAAATGAACTCCTAATTGTTGTTGTATATGTTGATGACATTATGTTTGGAAGCAACAAAGATGAACTAGCAAAAGGGTTTGCTGATGAGATGAAAATAGAGTTTGAAATGTCTATGATTGGAGAACTCAGTTTCTACTTGGGACTGCAAATTCAACAAAAGAACACAGGCACATTCATTTCTCAAGAAAAATACTTAAAAGAAATGTTGAAAAAATTCAAAATGGAGGACTGCAAACCAATGACAACCCCCATGATCACGGGATGCAAGCTGTGTGCTGATGATAGGTCTGCAGATGTAGATCAAAAACTCTACGGATCCATGATAGGAAGCCTGCTGTACTTGACAGCTTCAAGACCAGACATCATGCTAGCAGTAGGACTAGTGGCAAGATATCAAGCAGCACCTAAACAAAACCATCTTCTGGCAGTAAAAATAATACTCAGATATCTACAAGGAACAACACAATATGGAATTTGGTATCCTAAAACCAAAAACTTCACTTTATCAGCATACATAGATGTAGATTGGGCCAGCTGTGTGGATGATAGAAAAAGTACTAGTGGAGGCGCATTCTATCTAGGAGAAGGTCTGGTGGCATGGTTAAGCAAGAAACAAACATCTATCTCCTTGTCAACAGCTGAAGCAGAATATATAGCAGCAGCAGCCTGTTGTACTCAAGTCATGTGGATGAAGCAGACTCTTCAAGACATGAAGGTAAGCATTAATGAACCTATCTCAATCAAATGTGATAATACAAGTGCTATAAGTATATCTAAAAATTTTGTGCTTCATTCAAAAACTAAACATATACCAATCAAGTATCATTTTCTCCGAGAACAAGTGACTCAGAAGATAGTTGAACTGGACTATGTATCAACGAAAGAACAGATAGCAGATATATTTACCAAACCACTTGCCAGAGAACCATTCGAATACTTGAGAGACAAACTAGGGGTAGTATCTGTAGATACTATTCTCTAATATGAAGAGAAAGTACGGTCTCAGGGGGAGAACAAAACGAAGATATCATTCCAGGGGGAGAACAGCCAGCAAGATAAGCATAAAACAAGTCCATAGGATCAACATTATCAATATTATCAGCATTCAGAAGCAACAAGAACCTTTCAATCGTAAAATGCATCATCTCTGTCTGCAATCTAGCACATATTACAGGCACTACAAATGAAACACAACTATAAAACATATATCGGCTCACTATACCAAAGTGTTCTCTCAACAAGTTTCATACATCACTCTGGAGCAGCATAGTACAATTTCAGCAGAAGAGGACCTAAACGTAACTCAGAGAAAGGAAATGCAACGACAGAGCCCATACGGAGAGATGAGGCATCGTCCTTTGCCATTGATGTCAAAGGGGGAGGAAGAACAAACAACAGGAGAAAGAGCAGTCAAACAGGAAGAGCAGGCAAACAGGAAGAGCAAGCAACAAGAGAAAGAGAAAGCAAACAGATAAAGTGGATTGCCATCAATGCCAAAGGGGGAGACTGTTGGAAATATTGTCATTGATGGCAAAGGAGGCAGCACTCAGGCAAAGGAGGCAGCGCTGAAGCAGAGGAAGGCAAAAGAAGCACAGTGAAAGCAATAGAGGCAGCAAGAAGAATGTCAAAATGTAACAGTCATAGAAGCACAGTGAAGAACCGTTATCGGAAGGTAGAGATAGAGGCAGAGCGATAGAAGCAGCAGAGGCAGAGACATAGGCAGAGAGCCGTTATAAAATTTCGGGAATCGCACACTCCAACCGGCGTTATACATATAATATAACACAAACATTATTCCGGGAATCGCTTCACTCCAGCAGCAAAAATATATATAAACATATATGTGCAGCGCATCACATAAACAAAGGTCTAAGCTCAAATATATAAGTGGAGCACTTTATTAAAGAGCGCACAAAACGAAGATTTAAATGGTGGGACCCCTCCTCAGTCGCAATCGGAGAAAATTTTTGAAGCGTAATATGTAACCCACAGAAAATTGTGATTGCGATGAGAATTCAAACCCGACGGGTCTATAAACCACAATTGATAAGTCCTGCAACTCAAAGTTGCGATTGCGATCAATCACAATAGGAAATTGCAAGGGGAGAGGAACATCACAACAGAAAGTTGCGATTGCGATTAAGAGCTCGGACCCGATGGGCGTATAAACAATGGTTAATATATATGTGAATTCCGGCCTAATCGCATCAGAGATTATTAGAGCATCGAAACATAAAACAAAGAGTTGCGATTGCGATTGGAAGTTCCGGACCCGATGGATGTATGAATTATAATTCAAACGTGTTTGAAGTCCTTTCCCAATCGCATCGGCAAAATACAATGAACAGTGGCCAATCGCAATCGGAGAAATCGAAAGAAGGTATAAGTGACTCAATCGCATCGGAGTATTTGAAGTTGCGATTTCGATCAATCGCAATCGGAGCAGGAGCGATCAATCGCAATCGGAGGAGAATCAATGCATCGGAAAGCGTGATATGTGGGCCCGGGGCGGAGTCATATATAATGAATTTGGTTTAATAAAGGTTTAATCGTATTGGCAGTCAATCCTTATGGACGTCGGGTTATTTGCAAATAAATTGCATATATTATATATGTTGAATAACGTTTGAATATGATCCGGGGGCATAACACATATGATATATAATGGTTATTGAGTTATATATATAACACAGTTGCGATAAGCCGCGTGGTCTCTAGACCCACGGACCTCAGCTTTACGGGAGGGTGATTATTAACGCTATACGGTTGTGATATATGTATGTTCTGGCCTGCAGCACCTGCCACATCAACAAGACACTAATGGCATAAAAGGGATTGGAATTCCTCCAGATTTACAGTCAGCAGATATAAAAGGAACAGTTACACGCATGCAACAGTTACATGCATGCAACAGTTACACCACAGCAGAGGATAGAAAAGACAAAGACAGCCAAAGAAAAGACAAATGCGCAACTAGCTAAGAGGGTGAATGAGTGAGTTGGAATTCACTTTGTAATTCGAATGTAAATATTTTAATTGTTTTTATTGTTTGTGATGCATTGGCAAGTCTCCGAGAGAGAACAAATTCCCACTGTAATGTTAAATTGATACCTACAGTTATATTTCCTAATTAAGCAAGATAAAAGGAGTGAGAAGGCAGAAGGCAAAGAGACATGACTGTCCATTTCGAATTCCAAGTAGAATACAAACAATCATGTGAGGAAATCTATAAATAATATCATCGTGATATGAAAATTGAAGAAGAGAGAGAAAATATAGAGAAGGCAGAATATAGAAGTGTGAGGCAGAGAAGATTAAGAAAAGAAGAACAGAAAGAGAAACTACAGAACAGAGCTGATATCTGAGGTAAATCAGCAAACATTCAATTTGATAAATTGAGGAAGTTGGAGCTTCCCTATCAAGTTGCAGCTTGATAGCTGTCAGTAGTAGCTGACTGAGGTTGGAGCCTCCTGTAGGTTGGTGCCTGCAGAAAATTGAAGGGAGTCGGTGCTTCTTTGCAAGTTGTAGCTTGCAGAATTGAGGTTGGAGCCTCCTGTAGGTTGGTGCCTGCAGAAAAACAGTGGTGAGAGGGAGTTGGAGCTTGCCTTTGCATCACAACAATAATAAGATGTGGTTTTCTCCCTTTATGGGTTTCCACTTATATCTGGTGTCTCCGTGCATGATATTTATGTATTGATCTGATATGTATCATTTGCTTAATACCTGCTGCTCTCATATTAAGTCTACTGCTCTATTAAACTAATACTTTCTGATTACATTCTAAAATTACTCTCACATCAAATTGAGTTTGAAATGAAGGTGTAAATAAGTTTAATGAAAAGTTTTAAAATATCAGGAATGTATTAAACTGATTCACCCCCTCTCGCCAATTAGAGGTTCAACATTGACTTCTTTCTGTCAATCATCTGCGACCCACCTATCCGATCATGTCCAGGAATGGCGGAGACGAAAGAGCCTATGTCAATCCCCTACTTTCGAAGACCGTGTCTACATGGATTGGTTCCTTAGATCTTCAGCTTCCTATCTAGAAAGATGTCGCATCACATTTTCCTCAAACCGAAGAATCCACCTCCAATCGGTGTTAAAATATGACCTGATCTATGCTCGTAATGCTATGTTTATACCATTATACCTGATCTTCCTGCACCGGTGGTGCCAACACACCGGGGGCACCTCTATACCACCGACTCCGTATTGTTGGAGCTCTCTCTCATTCATACATACGCCCAACCTCCCGTGGGTTATGGTTTTCTCCTTTTGGGGGGGGGGGGGGGTAGCACCTCTCGCACTTTTCCCCTCCCGCTAGGACATATCCAGGATACGGCATGCCTCCTCTTGGCCCAACCCCCTATTTCACACCGTTACCCAACCCACTTATTATTGTATCCACAAACTTGGTGCTCCAACTCCTCTTAGCATCAACACCTCCCCTCCCTTTCCTTATCAACCCCGCAACAACAACCACTACCCCCTCAGAGCAAAAAGGTGGATGCACAAATGTGGGATTCGTGGCTACCCAACCACCTAACAGACAGATGGCCACTCAACGTTCCCCTTTTGGTTCCTCTGATTACCAGATCCTCATGATGAACTATGATCAACCTATACCCGTCGACCTTAACCTTCAAACTCGGTCCCGTCAGTACCTGAAGCCTCCCGCTCCATTTGTCCCTGAGTCACCTTCTTCAGGTTCTACCGTGCCTCTTTCAACATCCAATGGTCCCTTGCATATCCCTCAGCCAAAATTTGAGGTTCATACCAAGATTCCTAAGGGACCATTATGCCGAAATGCTACTTTCGGTCGAGCTGCTCATTCGTAGAGCATAGTAGATGATTTGGCACAGTCTCCTATTGTCATTTCAACACTGGAACTCCTCCAGTCCTGTCCTTCTCAAAATAATGCTCTAGTATCCACCATGGGCACTGTAGATCCTACTGATGACCAATTGATTGTTTTCAATGCTCGTCAATCAGAACATCCTCCCTTTCATGCTTCCATAGCTTTCCAATTCCCAGTCAAAATCCGTAACGCTAACGTTTCCTAGTATATCATTGATGAGGGAGAATCCACCTATGTGATGTCCGCTTCGATTTGGAAACAACTTAGATCTCCTGAGTTGGGCCCTTCCACGATCACCCTTCGAGCGTGGGATGGCCACGCCTCCCAGCCCATTGGCCTATTCCATAATTTTCCTATCACTCTTGCGGGAAAGACTGTTTTCATTAACGTTGAATTCATTGACGCCCCTCTTGATTATAACATTCTTTTGGGGCGTAGCTACACCTATGCCCTGTATGTTGTCACATCTGCGGTCCACCGCAAGATGTTTTTCCCTCATAATGGAAAGATAGTCACCATTGACCAGTTGACGTATCATGAGCCAAAATCTCAACCCTCCCCTGAGTCGACCATCTCTTTTGTAGCTAATAAGAAAACTATAGATTCTTTTACTAGTGTCTCTCCCAGCATCTACAAAGACTCCTCTTTGCTTGGAACCTTCCTTGGTCTTCCTCCTCCTCCTGCCTCCGACCCTAGCTCATCGAATTTTTGCATGATGCAATTGTGTCGAGCTGTTCTCAAGCAACCTGCTTCAGTTAGTCAGCAACCGTGCTCTCCGCAACCTGCTCCTAGCCCTTCACCTACAGCTGGTATTCATGAGGCTCTTTACCCTCTTGGAATGGTTCCTCCAAGCCTTAGATATTTA
This sequence comes from Pinus albicaulis, assembly GCA_034641835.2. NCBI lineage: Eukaryota > Viridiplantae > Streptophyta > Pinopsida > Pinales > Pinaceae > Pinus > Pinus albicaulis. The sequence continues at coordinate 1,253,112,385 of CM076570.1, read as the reverse complement.
GGAGCCATCCCACTTGGCCACTACCCCTCTGGTCAGATATCATTCCTAGCTCCCCCACCAAGAGTGTACACGGTACCTATCATGGCCACCCTCTCTCTTCCTAATCTGACCCTTGGGATTCCCTTCTGGTGCTGTAATCCTCCATCCGCTACCCCTTCTGGTCAACCCAAACATTATCCTGCTTTGACCCCAGTTCAACCGGTCCCCCTGACTTCTCCCGCTGCAACAGTGCCTCAGTCCCCTCAACAGGAACCACCTCCTGTTGTGACCGTTTCGGGTAAGAAGGTCAAATCCCGCAAGGGGGTATCAAAGGACAAGGCTGCCCCAACAAACCGTACCCCTCCTCGGCCTCCAGAGCATACCATCCAGTGCGCTTTGTGTGATGTTGTTGGTCATGCCACCCATACTTGTCTAGAATTTCCCCGTATTAAACCCATGGTTATAGTCACGTTCCCTGACTCTACGGTCCCTGAATCCTCTTTTTCTTCCTCGACCGCACCCAAGAACCCAAAGACTATTCACACCAACAAATCCTATGCTCTGTGTGGTGTCCATGGCCATTATTCCCACCATTTTCCCCACCTGGCACATTACCACGCCTCTTTAGAGGTTGTTCGAGAGTACGAGATTGAACACAATCAATCCACCTCTCCCATACTTGCACAGTATGCTTCAGGTCAGCGTGAGGATTTACCCACTCCCATTGAAATTTCCCATCCTGATGTCACTTTGCCGGAGCCTTCGTCCACCATTTTCTACCTATCATCATCCATGAGACCCTCAGTGGAATTCCCCTTGGGGACTTCCCCTGATGTTTCGCTTGACCTCCCTTTAGCGATCACCTTGGGCTCAACATCGGTGGATCCTTTATCTGCTTACTCTTCTATCACTCCTTGTGACAATGTGCATCTGAACCTCTCTTCTCATGATGATGAGTAGGTAGCTTTTCCACGTCAAGTGGTCTTTCTTCCACTAGTCACCCCATATTCTATCACAATGACGACAGTATGGCAGAAATCACCACCCCTGACTTTATCTATTGTTGGAAATTGGATAAACCAACGCTCCCCGTGTGTTTCGCGACATGGAATAACTGCCTTTCGTGGATCGTTATCTCTGGCGATGTGATCGTTGACTAACACCTGCGCATTTTGGTCTAATGGCAATCGTGATTCCCAACAAGTGGTATCAGAGCATAGGTCACGAGTTTGATACACACCTGGATCGCGTTGGGGGGGATATTGTTGGACATTGGATAAACCAATACTCCCCGTGTGTTTCGCGACATGAACTAACTGCCTTTCGTGGATCCTTATCTCTGGCGATGTGATCGTTGACTAACACCTGCGGGTTTTGGTCTAACAACTGTTGGAAATGTTGTCATGGATGGAAAAGGAGAAAAAAGGAGCAGCACCTGAACTAGCATTAAGGCAAAGTAGAAGACAAGGAACAGAGGCAGAAAAAAGAGAAGAAAGGAGCAGCATCATTCAAGGAGCAGAGGAATCAAAGGCATCGAATTGAGAGGTTCAATAAGAAATTGTGTGAGTTTGTGTGGGAATGTATGAATAAGACTCTGTGATAGGGTTTTTGGATGGTACTCTGGTTTTGAATGCATAAAGGGTTTGTAATTAAACCTATATGTATAAATGAGGAATCTGTTCTGAAATCTATGTGAATGGGCTTTGACTATCAAGAAGAAATGGTGAGAGAATGTGCAAATAATCTCTGTAACTGGGATGAATTGTATTTTTTGGGTTATTGAAAGAATCGACATTTATCTCAATGTTGTATTCAGCAATGCATAATATGAGCCCCTATTGTAGTTAAGGCATAGTTGAATAAGAATCCGAAGTTGAATCCACTGAACTGTGGAAGTGTCGACTTAGTGTCAAAGTTGTGTGCCTATGGTGAAGGCAATCAGAAGTGGCTAGCATTTACAGAGGAACCACTAGAGAAGCTGATAAGATTGAATATGATGTGTGTTAATTGTAATGTCGAACATTCAGGGGTAAGCGGAATCATATAAAGAAACAATGGAAGTGGTGTTTGTTAATTAACCTATGTTGAGGAATTGCACATGAAAGGCAGAGTTCATATATATAGAAGCGCGACCGAACCCTGAGGGAGAAAGCAGTGGAACCGTGACTGGAGTAAATAGTAAAGGCGGGTTTCTAGTTTTGATCACACCACCTTCGTCAGGCAACTGGTAATTAGAAAATCAACGTTATTCCATACACTGGGTGACACGTGTCCCTGAGCGATTTTGGAAAACCACCCCTCATCGCGAGTTAAAGTTTGTGTAGTTAACTCGAGCGATATCTGTCAGATTGTATGGAGCAAGGCTAAGTGCTCTCTGCTGTCGGATGAGAAGTGCGAATTGAGCCAAGGTACGTTATATGGATACTGTGGGCCCGAGAGCTTTAAATATGAGGTTTGGTAGTCAAATTAATATATGTTGTGGAATAATATTATAACCTGGGTGTTTAATCCAAAGTTTCAAAAACACTCAGACTTCTACAAGTAAAGACTGAACATTTCTATATAACGAGGTATTTCAATGGTTTTATAACTATTGTTTCATTCATCGCATCAGCGGAGAACCCTTGGGTTATTGAACAATTAAGTGTTGACTGAAGATCTTAGACATATAGTGTGGAACCCTCCCCCCTTCATAAATTCTGAGAATCATTACCCCAGCTGGAAGGTACACTAAAGCTGAAGCAGAAAGCCTGTATGTATGCAGTGCATTACATACACAAAGGTCCAAAACATACTATATACATATATGAAAGGCACTCTATTGTTCAGCCTTAATACAACGAAGTCTTATATGGTGGGACCCGGGTCACAGATCGTATCAGAGAAAAGTTTTGGCAGCAGAACATATTGACCAGAGTTCTGATTGAAATGCAGACTCGATGGATCAATAAGTCATGATTCATATGTGTGTTTGAGTTCCGAACCCATTCATTGAATCAGACAGAAGCAGGAACATCGGAGCAATATATTAAAATATTGCCATTGCGATGAAGAAATGGACTCGATGAGCTTATAAACTATGATTTATACATGCTTAAGTTCCGCATCAAATCAAACCATTCATCGCATCGGCACAATTGAGTGAACAGTAATACATCGCATCGGTAAAATAAGGAACATTAAGTCATCACATCGGGAGTATTCAAGTTGCGATTAAGCGCATCGGAAAATAGAGCAGAAGGGTTTATAGACCTGTGGGATCCAAATCTATCAGAGATTAGCATTGATTGTTTGTTAATATAAAACCCAAGGTGTATTAAGAAGGTTATAAAGCTTTTTATTGCGGAGTAGATATTTGTTTTATTAATGAGTCAAAGTGTTTCTTGTAAATATGAAACCAAAGGTTATATTGTTGATGGTTCATGATAAAGGTGGTGAGTACTAATATATCCGTGTTGTTAAAAAGGTTTTTATAAAAACGTTGAGAGTTATTTTATGTTTGATTAAAAAGGAATTTGTACATACAACAGTTATATAACTGCAATGAATAGGGAAATGAATAAAAGAGAAAATGAAAAAGAGAGTGTGGTTGGATGAATGAGTAAGAAAAAGAGAAAGAGAGGAGTGCTATTCTAAATATATACTGTAATTGAATGAAAGTTTTAACTCTTTATATTGTTTGTGATGTAATTGGCAAGTCTCCAGAGAAAGATAAAATCCCACTATAAAGTTGAAATGGTACATTTCTCTGAGTAAATTGATAAAAGAGAAGAGAATGCAGAATTGAAGAAAAAGAAATAATCAAGCAGATATGAAGATTGGAGTACAGTAAAAGAAATCAAAGGTACAGAACAGAGCTGATATCCAAGGTAAATCAACAAATGTTTCTTTATGAAAAAGAGGGAGTTGAAGCTTCCTTGCAAGTTGTAGCTTGCAGAATTTGAGGTTGGAGCCTCCTGTAGGTTGGTGCTTACAAAAAACCAGTGGTGAGAGGGAGTTGGAGCTTGCCTTTACATCACAGCAATAATAAGATGTGGTTTTCTCCCTTTATGGGTTTCCACTTATATCTGGTGTCTTTGTGCATGATGTCTATGTGTTGATGTGGTTTATCTAATCTAATTAATACTTGTTGCTCACATATTAAGACTGCTGTTACATTAACAAATCTGCTTGACTTGCTGCTCACAAATTAATATTGCTCACATATTAAGTTGATCATGAAATGAAGGTGTAAATAAGTTTTAAGGGAAAAGTTTTAAAAATTCCATATATGTGTTAAACTGATTCACCCCCCGCCTCTCAGTTTAACTAAGGGTTCAAAAATTGGTATCAAAGCCAGTTCCTTTGGTGTAAGCTTAATAGCTTGAAGGAGATATGGTTGAGTCATGGACTATCAAAATGCACCTGTGTTAAATACAAAAAAAATTTCCTAAATGTAGAGTGTTAGCACCCCGTAATTAGCAAGATTGGCAAAAGTCCAACTGCAGGGATAACATCAAACCGCTTTGGGATTCAATGATCTAGCCCTCCTGAATCCAAAGAGGGATCTCTCTATAAATGAGTTTAAATATGTGATATTTAAAGCCTGAAATGTGATATTAGGCGAGTTATGAAGAGAATGGGTTTTGTTTGTTTGTTTTGGTTGGGAAAAGACATGATGAAGGTGAAGGCAGTTCAAGATAAAGGGTGAAGATGTCTGCAAGTGAAGGAATGATTCGGCTGACAAAAAAGGCAAATATAGTTTTAACCCATTGGGATATGGAGTCATAGGAGGATTTTAATTGGACAGCAAGGTTCAAGAAGGATCCATGGGGCAAGTCACTTATGTCAAAGGATCTCTTAAGGTGATTTATGGAATGAAACAGTTAGGAAGTGGAGAACAAAACAAATGAAGAACAGAGCAAAGTCTGAGATCAAGTAAGTGATTTTAAACTATCTTGCTTCGGCATGTGCTCAGAGAAACAAAACATAAAAGTATTCTGAGATCAGGTAAGTACTTTTAAACTAGCCTGCATTGAAGTACTTTTAGTTAGAATTTTTTTTTTAAATAGTTAGAACAGCTTAGGATCAGGTGAGTACTTCGAAACCAACCTGCTTTCAACATATTCTAAAGGAAAACACTGATAATCATCACAATGAGCAATCTAGATCAGGAAAGTGCTTTGAAACCAACCTGCTTTAATATACTCAGTAAAGAGAGCTTTCAAATGAAGAAAACGTAGAAAATAAAGCTTTCAGTAAGAGTAGGGTACTGTTGAGAGTAAGTCCTAGCTCTATGTTTGTTGTTATCAGAGAAAGTGAATAAAGTGAAAACATTAAAGAAAATGACAATTGACAGTGAGGAACACATCACCATTAACACAAATTAGGATCCCATGAATCAGCGACTTGTATTTTATGTTCAAACCAGTTACAATTAGTAAGCCCGGTGGGTCTCTACAACTTCAAACTTCTCATATTACCTTAACTTCAAACTTCTTCTTATGTATCTTCAAATTGCACACAGGGAATCAGTAACTTCAGAGAAATATTACATGCATTCAGATGTCCAGAGACCAAAATTTTCTCATCTTCTACAAAAGTATTTATAGAAGAATGAGGAGGTGGGAGGATTTCCCAGGGATCAAGTATCATTAATTATGTAATCAATGCAATTCCTGGCCTTGGGAACTAGCCAAGGCATAAGGTGGGAATGTAATCATTTCTAACCCTGCTTCATAACTCTTTTTTTTCCTTTCGAGGCCTAATGATCGAAAATATCTGCTTCTGGACATTTTTTAATCTTCCAAATGGTTTTGCCGACAATTAGAGATAAGATCTTTGATTTGTATTAATTGTTCAACTGTCTTCAGGTAAACACCTCTTGTTCAGTAAGTGACTAAACCTTCATTGATTTTTGTGAGGATGCAGGTGTCTTTAAGAGTTGTAGAGGGTTCGATTGGCCTCTGATTATGGCAGTGGAGGCTTTCTCGGCTCGACAGTTGTCTTCGTCTTTCCCTAAAACACCTTTAATTTACTTGAGATCTGTGTTTTAGGTCTTCAATATCCTGTTTCTGGTGTGTTCTGTCTTTGACACTAATACTCTTTGATTTTTGATTGATTCACTGTGTTTTGCTGGTGTAAATGGCTGCGTAGGGGTGATATGGAATCAATGCCTTATGAATCACCGATGAAACGTGAATTTTGAACCGTGCAAAGGCTTTTTTATTTGATAGGTCAGAGGCGGGAGGATCGTCACCCTCTGCTTCTTAATTTTCTTCACAAATGGTGAGAAAACCATTTAACCCTGCAAAATACAAACAAATATTATAAAATCCTGCGTGTATGGGCTAACTGCTTCAGAAGGCACATGGAGAGAGCATGGCCATTGGATGGAATAATCCAATGGTTGAGATCGATTGGGAGAAGTCAAAGAGAAGGTGAAATAAGGAATATGAATTGGAGTCATCGATCGCGCATAGATCGACGGTTGGGAGTGGAGGTGAAAATTTAAAGAGGATAAGTCATTTTTTGGAAAACTGGAGAAAATGGATAAAAACCATTGTTTCGGGCAAAAATGGTCAAAAATCAAGATCGGGATTCAGGACGATCGTGCGCCGTCAGATGAGAGTGTCCCAAGCAATCAACGGCGGAGATGCCATGATAAAAAACCTTATATAACGCGCCCAGACTTCATATTTTCAATAAAATTCAGATGAATAAAACTCCTGGGTCCAGAAATGCCGACTGGATGACGAATCAGGGTGATGAATTTTGGGAAAATTTAAAGCGGATAAGTCATTTTTTGGAAAAATGGAGAAAATGGATAAAAACCTTTGTTTCGGGAAAAAATGGTGAAAAATCAAGATCGGGAATCAGGACGATCGTGGGCCGTCAGATGAGAGTGGCCCAAGCAATCAACAGTGGATATCGCACGATAAAAAACCTTATAGAATGCACCCAGACTTCATATTTTCAATAAAATCCAGATGAATAAAACTCCTGGGTCCAGAAATGCTGACTGGACGATGAATTTTGGGTCATCGATCTGCAAATGAGATCGACGGCGGAGATGCTTTTAACACCGTTCCATACCTGGTTAACTGTCGGACTTCTTTGGTGAGCGATCATCATTCGATGAGCGGCCTTAGATCATACAGTGGGCGTCAATATCGCGTCGGGTCCACGTCCGATCTTTAACGCGTGATGGAGGGTGGTATTTTGAACAGTGCACAAGACATGCATCGGGTGGTTAGTGGAATCGCTCCAAAATATAAAAACTACCCTGCACTCAAATGCGGTGCGATGAAAACCACCCGGTATTTGCAATGGTACATGGCTGGCGGGGACCACTAGAGAAATGGATTGCGCGCTGTCGATCTGCAGATCAGATCGACGGTGGAGATTGACAAGAATTTTGCACCGACGAAAACTTTATTTCATAATAAATCTGAAAAATATAAATAAAACGAAGGTTTAAACTTCAGGGGTGGCAATAGGAGGGCTGGCGCTCAGTCCCAGCACAAGGGCGCATGAAGGGTTATGGTTTAAAGACTTAGCCCAAAGGGTCTTAAACCCTTAAATAAAAAATGGATTTTTCTCATATATTTTCAATGGTTTTAAAAGGGTTTTGGGGGTTTCGATATAGTCTAAAAATGAGTTTTAAACTATGCAAGGTGGATTATATGAAGGGGAAATGAGGAAAAATGAAAATCAGAGGAAAATGATGCGGAAAAAGAGAGTAAAAATGAAGGTTAGTTTTTGAGTGAAGGAAGGGGAGAAAAGGGGATTTTGCAACAGTCTTTCTCATGGACTTTTTAGCAGAATTTCTGAGTTCTGAAAGGAAATAGCAGTGAAATTTTGGATAGAGGAGATGATGTCTTGAAGAGGCTTCAAGATATAACATTTATGCAATGAAACTATTCCTTGAAGGCTAAACAATGTTTTGGCCACCTTTTGATAGAACAAATTTTATAGGTGGCCAACAGTGGCTCCACTTGGGGATGGTGCCTTCTTGAAGGAATCAAGAACTTCAGACTTGCATTCTCTGGGAGGCTGATCAGTGCTTCATCCATTGGGCTGCCTTATTTGCTTGGATTCTCTTCTTTTTTCTGAAAAAATATTAGCAGCCATGAAAAACAATGGATCTTCATAAACAAGCTTTCTACCTACCCAATCCTACTGATCTAGCATTTTTTTCTTCATTAGAGTGCACTTGGATTGGAAAACTCTTTTAAAACATTTATTTTTTTAAAAATAGGAAATCTAATCTAATTCTACTCCTTATTTCTCCATGGACTTAGATTAAACAGTTAGGTCCATATAATTCTCTACCTAATCTACTATCTGTTGGGATTAAACTGTCCAACAAATTTCAATTCTCTAAATTCTACAACAGAAATTTAAAAACAGTCAAGTCAAGATTAAGCAGTTTGAATTGCTATGATCTATGGCATAAAAGCAAGCTACACATAGATATTATTTTGCAGAAAAATTTAAATCAAAATGGAAGGCTTTAAGATCTAAAAGTTCATACACTTCCTTCACCTTTTTACAGCTCTGTTTACCTCTTATTTGAGCTGTTCTTTCTTTTTCTCTAGTTCAAATTTTGAGCTAATTAGAACCACATTTACCTCTGTTTTGACTCAGAATTAAACATATATTGGAGTCAATTCTTTCTTGGACACTTAGGTTCAGGTTTTAAGCATGTTTGAACCTTTAATTTCTATCCTAATCTATCTACTGATAAGCCAAAATTAAACAGTTTGGCAAATCGAATTCACTATCCTATCAACAGTAAATTTAAAAATAATTAGTCAAGATTAGGCTATTTGACTAACTAGGAATGTGTTTTTCAAGAGTGGCATTTGAGCTTCCACACTTTCAGAATTTATTTCTCTTTTTTTGGTATGGGGTTGTACCTTTATTGTTTTTTTACAATCTGCCCTCTTTTCTCTTTTTCATTGTTTTTGTATTTTTTTCTTTTGTGAGACTGAACAAAGCAATGGTATTTACAATGGAAATGAAAGCTTCAAAATTGAACTCAGCAGTAGTAATGCTTAAGCACCCTTCCATTGACAGGACCCCCAAATAGATCTGTGCCATCTAACTCTTGCAGAAAAAAGGCATTTGGACCAATGGTAGACTGAATAATGTAAGGACCTTGCCACAAATAGTCAAATTTTCCATGTTTACCCTTATCCTCTCTTCTGGAGTCCCACCTGAGTACCTTGTCTCCAATGTTGAAGTCACAAGCTTTTTTTCTTTTGTCAAACAACTTCTTTATATTCTCTTGCACCTTCTAAGCCCTATTGTAAACCTCTTCCCTTATCTGTTGGAAATGTATTGTCTGATTAATCCTCCTTATCATGCTGTCCTATTCTGACTATATTTATTGGACTAATTTTATCACTGGTACACCTAGGCTAGTAGGAAACACTGCATCTGCTCCATAAACAAGCTAGTAAGGGGACATTCCAATGGACTTCTTTGTGGTCAATCTGTCTGCCCACAGAGCATGCACCAACTTTTTATGCCATGATTTTTTATTTTCTTCAAGTAAGTTCTTGATAATGGTCACCAAAATTTTATTTGATGATTCTTCTAGCCCATTACCTTGAGGGTAATAAGTAGTAGAATGACCAAGTGTAATCTGATACTTGTGACAAAAATCAATCATCTTTTTGGAACCAAAAGCATAAGAATTATCAGTAATAATCTTCCTAGGGCATCCGAATCTAGACAGGATATGGTCTTCAAGAAATTTTACAATGACATAATCAATGGCATTCCTAGAAGAGATGGCCTCTATCCACTTTGTGAAGTAGTCAGTGGCTATGAGAATCCATTTGTGTTGGGCAGATGAAGCAGGGTGGATTTCTCCTATGAAATATACGCCCCACCGTTGAAAAGGAGCTTCAACAATGATGGGTTGTAATGGTAAAGGAAGGATTTTTCTTTTGCCCTCAAAAACTTGGCACTTGTGGAAAGCCACTATCATTTTATGGACATTTTGGAAGAGGGTGGGCCAGTCATAGCTAGCTCTAAGGATTTTATTGGTTGTGGTTTTCCAGTAGAGATGACCTCCACACTCTCCTTCATGGAATTCATGCTTGATATTCTCTGCATCAAATTCCGGAAAACATTTAAGAAATAAACCATTAGCATTTTTCCAATATAAACATTCATTCAAAATGAAATAATTCCTAGCTTTCAAATTTAAAAACCTTGCCTTTGTTTTTGATAAATCAGGAGGAGCATTATGATTTGTAAGCACATACAAGATATCAGTATACCAAGGTGAGCTTTGAAATCACTCTTCCACAGTGGGAGCAGGTAACTCTTCCTGTTCATCCAAGGCATCTACCATGTTAATGTCAAGGGCTTGTATATTAGATTTAGCCATTAATTGAGCTAAGCCCTGAACTTTAATGAGTTTGGTGGGTTTTATTTCCAAATCATATTCTAATATTGCAGCAATCCATTTGCCCCTCTTTCCATCTGGGTCTTGTGACAAGATGTCTTTTACCACTATACTAGGCACATAGGCAATGATGTGGGAATGTAGAATATACACCCTGAAGTCCTTTAGGGCCTTTACCGAAGCATAGGCATGTTTTTCCATTATGTTATATTTCAAGGGTGGATCCCTTAAAGCCTTGCTGAAAAAAGCAATAGGCTGTTCCTGTCCCTCTGGATTTTTCTACAACAGGACAACAACCACAATATGCTCTGAGGCAAAGGAAAAAATAAGGAAATCCTTTGAAAATTCAGGGCTGATTAGGACTGGTGCCCGGGTGAGTAAATATTTTACCAATTCAAAGGATCTTTTGGCTTCTATAGTCCACTTCACTCCTACTTCTTTCTTGAGCATATTAGTCATGTTTCTAAGGAGCTTTGCTAAATTGGGAATAAACCTCCTCAAGAATTTAATATTTCCAATAAAGGAATGTAATTCTTTTATGTTCCTTGGTTGGCTAATCTGTAGTATTCCCTCAACTCTTTTTGGATCTATTTTAATCCCCTTTTATGATATGATATGGCCGAGGAGTTTACCTTCTTGAAGGCCAAACACTGTCTTTTTGGGATTTAAAGATAATCCAAACCTTCTACACTTTTCCAGGACCTTTCTTAGATGTTTAAGGTGCTCTTCATACGTTTTGGAATAAACTGTTATGTCAACAAGGTAAATTACAATGAAGTGCCCTATCTCCTCTAAAAATGCAATGTCCATGGCCCTTTGGAAAGTGGCCCCGACATTAATTAATCCAAAAGGCATTTTCACATACATGAAAGTGCCCCAAGGAGTGGTGAAATTTGTCTTGAGTTGGTCTTCTAGGAGTACTAAAAATTGGTTATACCCTAAAAAACCATCTAACAGATAAATCCCCTTTGAACCAACTACCCTTTGTAGGATGTGTTCCATTTTGGGTAAAGGGTAATTGTCCTTTAGGGAGGCTCTGTTAAGGTTTCTGAAATCAATACACAATATGATTTCTCCTCTGCTAGGAATTGGAAACCACTGAGGTAGAGGACAGCTAGCAACCTAGCATAAGCTCCTCCTCCCCCCCTCAAGCAAGTAAAGACTAAATCATCAAGAGACTGAGTTCGTCCAGTGAATCGCCATTTGTTGCAGTCTCTACAACACCCTCCAAAATTTTGACTACCATTTCAAATTTTCGGAGCCCCTTAGAAACAAAGAGAAATTGCTAAGTCACTAAGTCGCAAAAGTAGACAATTCATGAAAACTGCGACCTAGCGACCTAGCGACTCCGCGACCTCAGGTCGCCAGGTCGCCAGGTCGCTGATCCCCTAAACCGATGAAAAATGCGACCTTGCGACCTAGCGACCTCGGGTCGCCAGGTCGCCAGGTCGCAATTTTGTCATTTTCAGAAAATCGCGACTTAGCGACCTTGCGACCCAGCGACCCCAGGTCGCCAGGTCGCAAGGTCGCCAGGTCGCAAAACTCAAAGTTTGACAAATCTGCGACCCAGCGACCTGCATTAATTGCCCGCACGTGCGACTTTCTATAAAAGGGAGGTCGCAGGTCGCATTTTTCACATTCAGCGATTTGTAAGAAAAACGCCTCTGGCAGCTCAACTGACGCGTTTTTCCCGGGTAAGTTGCCATTTCTTCCTGTTGTTTCCGTTTTAATGCTTTTATTACTAAACCCATCTCCCCTTTAGCCTTTTAAATGGTCTTTTGACTGAGCTTAGATGTTTTTGGGGGTTTGTGAATTTATTTGTTGCATGAATTGCCCAAACCTCTCTGATTTTCTTGATTCACCTTTATGGCACCATCACTTGCTTTTGAAACCATGCCATAGCTCCCCTTGGGCCCAGCTATCTTGTAAATTCCCAACAGAAGGGAGAAAAAGAGTTCAAGGCCGCACTATGCAAAACCCCGGCAGTTAACAGACTCACGAATTACTGACCTAGTCATGAGGTCGCAGAAACGCATTTTCCATTTCATAGGACTACATCCATGACCCAAGGAAAGGGGATCAGGCCGCTTAGGTCGCCGTGTCGTGTTTTCCCATTTTTTGGAGATCGGGTTTACCCAGCGACCTGCTTTACCCAAATGACCCAGGTCGCTGTCGTAAGGTCGCAAGGTCGCGCCTGTGCCCCCGTTTCACAGGAGAGATCCGCACCCACGACTCGTGCAAGAAATTAGCTTTGCATTAACGCAGCTAGATTTCATCACTAAATTGTAACTGGTTTTTATCGCCATGACGTTCTTATCGTGGGACTCCTTTTTGAATTTGACAGGTGAAACTCAAGACGACATAGAGTGCATACCTGTGCTCTCAGATTCTAGTGACATGGCGCCCCCGCTATCTCGAAGGAAGGACAAGAAAAAAGTGGAAGAGATTGATGAGCTGGAGGTGGTGTCCCCACCCCCAATATTCCGAGATACACTATGTACTTTTTCAAAAGATGACAACATGAGATGGTACCAGATTTATCATGAGTTCTCCACACCGGAAGAAGAATTTCCAGAAGATCTCCCAGACCGGGAAGTATACTTGGCAATAAAGAGGTCCAAACTACATCTGGCAGGGGCGCACCCAGCCATATTCCCTTGTCCAGAGGTCATAGAATGGATCATACAAAAGACAGACCCCGAGAAGTTTGTGATCAGGGATTACCAAGGTAGAGCTTTCGCTACGCTGGTAGGCGCAGATGCACACCTTTATTACTCACTGCCTCGTCCAAACGAGCATTTCTCTCCAGAATGGGCCGTTACTCACGCCGTTCCAGTAGTTGATACTATTAGGCGATGGTGGGAGGAGCCTGAGAAGTTCAAGGTCAAGAAAGACCAAGAGTACCCAGTGGCGAGCCTGAAAAAGGTTTACAAATTGGTTGCCGCCATGCTTTGCAGACTTTACGGGCGCCCAGATTGCTCCACCTTCAGCGGCAGTTGGGCTACTATCATGGAGTACGTGACCACACAGGGCACTCGTTTCAACTGGGCCGGCATACTGATGACGTCGATGCAGACCAACTTGAACTCGGCATTGGCCCCGGAGGAAGGAATTCCCACAGAATTTTACATGGCCTCTTACCTACTAGACGTTGTCTGCGCCCGAGTAGAGTTTGATGGATGGCCGCACAACTGGGACCCCGAGCAATCACGCGCAATTCATCTGCAACTCAAGGTATTTTGGGAGTCCAAATACAAGCAGGATATAGATCATATTTCCCAAATATTTATTCCCTCTCTGTACAAACATTTATTTGGCCAAGACGCCCCTTGCATGTCGTGGTGGGCCAAGGAAACGCTAGTTAAAGTGGGACACTGGTTCCCTTTCCCAGGATACACCTTCATCCGAGTTTTTGGAACTTACAAGGCGCCACATGCTATGCCTCACTTCGTGACAGACAAAATTCTTATCCAGGAAGTATGTTTTCAAATGTCACACGGATTCTCCAACATCTTGTCTAGAGGAAAAAAGAAGCCATGGCCCACGTTACCCCTCACCATTGGTGCATTCACAGTTAAAGACTTCAAGGAAGTAATAGCAGAAGCAAAAGAAATGAGAGGTTATCACTTTGGGGCGCTTGAAAACAGAACATACGACCCAGAAAGGATAGTTCCTGAACATTGCCGGAAGGCCAATTTCAGGTGGACTTATCAGCACCTTGAGCGCCCGGCGGAAGATGAGAGAAGGAACTGGTATAATGCTGAAAGACAAATCGCTCCGGAAATTGCCGTGGTCCAGGAAGACTCAGATGATCAGAACTTAGAAGACAGAAGGCGTCAGTTAGGAGGTGCCTCTTCATCTATACTCAAGAAATCTCGAATCAACACAGGGCCAACTCCATCCATCAAACAAAAGGAAGCAGAGGCAAAATCCCAGCAAGAAAGGGAGGAAAAGCTAAAAGAAGAAGAGGAGGCGCGCCAAAAGAGTGCAACAGCAACACAAAAGAAGAAGTTGGCCAAAGAGGCCAGGAAAGAAAAAGAAGACAAAGAGGCACAAGCTGCAAAGGAACAAAGGCCTACAAGCAGAAATGATTAAAAAGGGTGGCCGAACGCCAAAGAAAGCTTGTTGTGTCGGGTCAGAATTAATGCAGAAGAGGGTCAACAGAGGAAGAAGCAGAGTCGAACGACTGAGACAAAGAAGAGGAGAAGAACACAGAGGAAAGAGAGGATGACATGTCGTGGACGCATCTTGAGGTAATTTTCCGACATACCGTGTCAGACAAAACTCCTCTCATGGGAAAGAGATCACCCTAGAGACAGAAGATGTGTTCGACCACTGGGGACCACATTTGATCAGTTTTCGTTCAAAATCCGTCAAGAGAAGAGGAGGTCGTTGGCACAAAGTCCCTCTGCATCATCCGCAGTGTCAACAGGCAAGGATATAGTTTTGGATACCAAGACTAATCCGGTAATGATAGCATCAGCAGGTACTGCCTTCGCTGCGGCTACGGAAGAGAATGTAACCCGGATGAGTAGAGAAATAGTATCTCTACAAAACAGACTGCACGCAGCTGAGCAACGCGAAAAGATAGCAGAGCAAAAGAAAGCAGCATTGCAAGCAGAAGTCCAGCAACTTCGAAACCAAGCTCTACCAGCAAATGAAGTCTCGCTTGCCATTTTCAAGGAGTGTGAGGTGTTGGAAATGACTATGAGACAGGTATATGGTGAAATTTTCACCATCAAACAAACAGTCGCTCCCCTAGCAAGAGCACGAATGGAAACCAGGCCAAGACAAGATCAGCTCAAAGAGGCTTCACAGGCTTTGGACAGGATGATGGGTTGGACAATACAGTACCCTCAGGCACCTGAAAATTTTCCTAAGAGGGACTGGATCCACACGCAGGATGCAAAAGTTCAACTCCGCATGGCGATGCAATCTGGAGACAAATTGTCTAAAGACCTGGACAAAGTGATGTCCTCGTACGACCACCTGATTAGTGGTATCGACTCAATGCATACGCTGCATCACATCCCATCGCTTGGGGCATTAGAAGAGGAGAAAACCTGGGAACAAGTAAACCAGGACATTCAATCGTTCTTGCAACCTATCAAGCAGGCCGCAGCTGATCCAGAGCCTCCCGTGTCTCAAGAGCATCTCAGTCAATTCATCGCCGCTCCAGCGCGGATTTATACCAAGCTTGCATCGCTCTCAAATCAGATCGGACAGAAAAGGGAGACCTTAGTACCAAACGCTTTGGAATGTGTGCATAGGCTGAAAGAGGAGGTACCTCTGGTGTCCCCCATAGCGGCAGAATACTAGGCATGGCAGGATTTCCTCAGGGAACAACAGGTTGACATCCCTGACATTAACATTTCGCGTCCCGGCAGCAGCAAGTCCTGATCAGCAAGAAGAACCAGGTCGCAAATCGCACCAACAGGACAGGTCGCAGGTCGCATCTCCTACCTAGGTCGCAGGTCGCATCTCCTACCTAGGTCGCAGGTCGCATCACCTACCCAGGTCGCAGAAGGAGTGGGTCGCAAGGTAACCCAAAGGTCAAGAAGGCGAACAGTCAAGGAAACCCAACGGACAATTTTGGCATTATAAATACTCCTACGGGACATTGTAAAAGGGCTTTTCTTTTTTGGAAAAACTCAAGAGCTACATGCAATTGTATTGAAAGATTCTACACTTGAGCATATGAATATAGAGTCTTGTTAAAATACCCTATGGTTATGATGTGTTTTGCTGTATGAACACTTTGCGTATTCCTTGTACAGTTTCAGAATATCCTATGATTAATGAAGTTGCACTATTCATGTCATCGTTTATGCGTCATGGCTATCCGTGTTGTATCAATGATGTTCATTTTATTATCTGTTCTCTTAATGAATGTTAATGAACTATTTTGTTAGCATTTCGTTTCATCTTTCAGGAAGTGGAGAGGTATCTTATCATAAAGAACTATTTATTTTGTGATCAGACTACCGTATAAGCATTACCCCACAAAAGATGTGTTACTAATGACATCTCTTGAGGTTTACGTGCTTTATCTATAATCTTGCTACGCATAGTGTTTGATTCGTGTTTAACACATTAATCTTGTATTCTGTATCATGTGAATGAGTGTATGTCCGCAGGTTCAAACAGGTTCTTTTGAGACCGAAGGGAAGTCATCTTAAGTGGTAGCTGGACCCACACCCCGGACGGGATCCCTACTCCAAACGGTTTAAGGTCTAATTGGGACTTTCTACCGGGGAGATCCCCTACTGTTGGCCGGACAAATTTTCCCGTCAACAGAATTGGCGCTAGAAGGAGGGCCTGAATGGCAGCCTCCCAGCACACAACAAACATCCCATCACAAACTCCCCAAGGGGAGGTCATAAACAATGAAACTAACCTTCCTCTTCCAGAAGATATTCCAGGGAGGGAGCTTCGATATTATGAAATCACTAGGGAGCAGCTGAGAGCCTTACGCCCAGCTGCCCGAGATCTTGTCAACCATTTACGGTTCACTCCAATCATGGAATACCTTGCCCATACTAGAACTCCGCCCGAGAACATCACCCGTAACGGTGCCATTGCGAGTACTGTACTCGAGCTCGTGAATCTCATGTTGGAAGACCTCGCAAATGCCGTTGAAGAAAATGATCCTATCCTCCAAGAGGGCGAAGAGTTTGATGACACCGAGCCTTTCCCCGACTCCCATCCTAACCAGACTCGACAAAACAACAACCAGGCACACCCCCCACCCGGGGATGGTGAGGGAGGCAGAGGCCGAGGAAATATAAACGGGGGGGATAGGGCTCGTAGAAATGAAGGAGATAGGAATAGAGGCCGAGGGGCTGGAGGTAGGGGAGATAGAGGCCGAGGCCAAGGAAACCAAGCTCGCAACCGCCACCCAAACCCAGTAAGGCCTCCTGTAAACAACTTGGGATATCTTAGAGATTTTCTGCACCGTGGGAGACACCAAGACGAACACTCCCGTCACGAGTCAGAAGCATCGGTCTCAGGTTCGGAAGGTGAGTCTGAACATCAGTTTAGGCAACACCAGCGGGCGAGAAGAGTGCAACCCCTGGCCTGGATGGCTCAATCCCCGTTAAACCTTTTAGGCCCGCTCCAGGATCTGCCTAGACATCCAGAGAAACATCTCCCTAAGTTCGACCTTGAGAAGGGCACCTTAGCTGAAGATCATATCAGCAGCTTCTATTTGTCTCTGCAAATCATGAGAGTCCAGTCCGATGATGTCGCATGTCGACTGTTTCACCATACCCTCGAAAACAAGGCAGCCACTTGGTACCGCTCTCTCCCCAGTGCCTCCATCACTTCATGGGAACAATTCCGTCGCATTTTCCTGCATAAGTTTTCAGAAGATAAAACTCCTTCCATGCTTCTAACTGAACTGAGCACCATCAAGTGTCAAAAAAAGGAAAAGGTTAAGGACTTCAACCAACGCTTTGCTACCATACTGCAGAAATTTTCTCCAAACTTAGCGTTGGATGACTCAATCACCATTGACTACTACACCAAAGCCCTACCTAGAGATATTGCAGTTTTCGTGAAACGTGAAGCCCGCGCTAACCTTACGGCTAATTATGAGGCTGCTCTCGCTGTGGAAAAAGACATGCTTTCGATAGGAGCCATCGATCATGAAGGGAGAGATGATCACAAGCCTAACACAAAAGGAGGTCATTCCTCCACTCCTAAGACTACTGATAGGGATAGAGATGCTTTTGATTTTGAAAGCATGGCCAAAACGCTCAAGCATTTAACAAATGAAGTCACTGACCTCAGGAGAAAGGGCGCAGAAGCCACAACTAGTAGTAGACCACCAAAACCTTTTTTCAGAAAAAGTAATCTCAATACTAACAGACCTCCGTCCAACACAAATACTGCCCTCAATGTGGAAGAGATAGGGA
Organism: Pinus albicaulis; assembly: GCA_034641835.2. NCBI lineage: Eukaryota > Viridiplantae > Streptophyta > Pinopsida > Pinales > Pinaceae > Pinus > Pinus albicaulis. Next base: position 1,253,094,088 of record CM076570.1, on the reverse strand, counting down.
AAGATAATTTCTGTTCTTTCCACCAAGCTGCCCATTCCGAGAAAACATGCCCTCAATGGATTGGCAGCATGACAGCAGTAATTAATCAGCTTTTAGATGATCAAACTCCAGGGGATGTGACAGAGGATGAGGTTTCAGATCACGATGAAGATCTGCCCTCAAATGAAGAACCAGGATCCTCTATCCTTGCTTTTGACATAATTCGAGGTGGAGAAAACCTTACCCCTATCGATATTTACATGGCAGATGCTCCCAAGGATCAGCCCGTGCGGAATTATAGCCTCAGAAGCAAAGGACCTGTTTCTGAACAGTCTTATGAAGACAAGAAAAGGGCTTTCCTAAGGAAAATCCTGCCCCCTGGGAACGGAAAACAATCTGTCCCGGAAAAACTTCCCAACAACACTACCCGAGCGAGTCAAAAGAGAAAACTTCCGACAGAATCCTCTAAGACTTCCGCCGAGCCTAGCCCTCAACCAGAGCCCAGCTATAACATTGTTGAAGATATGAAGAAAACAAGAGCAAACATTTCTCTCTATGAGCTGGCCTGCATTACTAATCAAAAGGAGCTCATTCTTAAGGCTTTCGCAAATACTTCAGCTACGAAGACTGTGAGCAACACGTCTGCGCAAGCCGGACCAGATGTGCAATCCATAGTAAACGCCATTAATACAAACTCTAGAGGATCCACACCCCCGTTCCTTTTGTCCTTCGAGATTTTCAACTTCAATGTCCACAACTGTCTGGTCGACTCCGGTGCCTCTACAAACGTCATGCCTTTATCTGTCTGTAAGAAACTTAACATTCGCCCGGAGAAGACTGATGAAAAAATCATACAACTCGATAGATCACAAGTACCTGCCATAGGGGAATTGAACAATGTCATCATCCGCTTGTCATCAGACTCTAGGGTCCATCAGTGCATCGACATTGTGGTTGTTGATATTCCAGAAGCATACGGCCTATTGCTCAGTAGAGATTGGTCCAACAAATTACAAGGCTACTTCGCCACCGACTGGTCCCACTTGTGGCTTCCTTACAAGGGGCGGAATAATCAAATCAGGGTAGAAAGTGAGCCTTACATGAAACACACCGTCACTGATCTGGACGCCGTTAAGGAACCCATCAGCTTTGCACAAGAAGAGCTCGGCATGTGCTTTCTAGAGTCAATATTTGGATGCTACCAACCCCCCAGTCTCCTATAGGCCCCGAGGTTCAATCTGAAGTAGCCTTTGTCACTGAAGAGAAAATGACTCTTGACTTACCACCAGCAGGGACCCCTCCACAACCTAGTGCCTTGAAGGAGCCGGAAAGTGACCTATGGACCTTGTATTATGATGGTTCCAAGACTCATGACGGAGCTGGTGCTGGTTGCATATTGCTTGACCCGCACAAGAATAAGCACTTAATCTCATGCCGGCTAGAGTTCCAGTGCACCAACAACTCTGCTAAGTACGAGGCATTAATCCTCGGACTTAAAAAGGCACTAGACTTGAAGGTAAAATGTTTGCAGGTCATTGGAGATTCCGAAATTATCACCCGCCAGGTACGCAACACCATTCACTGTTTATCTCCACATTTAAAGGCGTATCAACAAGAGGTATGGCATTTGATTTCTGGTTTTGATGCATTTGGAATTAAATATGTCCTTAGGATGCACAATGCAGCAGCAGATACTCTGGCCAATGCTGCTACTAGATTCACCCCTTTGAGGGACGGTTTTTCTATTGAAATTGTATATAGGCCCTCTGTGCCAGACAATATTTCTAATTTACGCGTTTTTAACGATGATCAACAGATTTTGGACTTTATGTGCAATACTGAAGTATTCAAGGATGCGGCAATCGATGAGGAAGAACATGAGCATGCGTTACAGAAAAAGAATGATGAACACAAAGAGAACATTATGCCCAAGGGGGTGGTATCACTAGAAAAGATGTTTGATCTGCAAAACCGATTCCGCAGGCCTCCGAACACCAAAGTGAAAAGTTCCATATTGGCACATCGGCAAGTCAACTTGGGGTCAGATGAGAACCCTAAGTTCGTTAACCTTGGCAAATACTGCAGTGATGAAGAGGCACGGGCCTTCACCCAGTTATTCCGGAAGTATCGTGACGTATTTGCTTGGACATATGAAGATCTACGTACATACGATACTCATATCATTCAGCATGTAATACCCATGAGGGAAGGCGTTAAACCCTTCCAACAGAAACTCAGAAAAGTGCATCCAACTTTGGAGCCAATGATTCTAAAAGAACTTAAGAAGCTTTTAGATGCGCGCATTATTTTCAAAGTTCGTCACTCCACGTGGGTGTCTAATCTGGTACCTGTGCGAAAGAAGTCTGGTGAGATCCGCTTGTGTGTAGATTTCCGCAATCTGAATCGGTCCTCAAACAAAGAAAACTACCCGGTGCCCCCCATGGAACAGATATTACAAGCTGTGTCTGGATCTGAGATGTTCTCCCTATTGGAAGGCTTCTCCGGCTATAACCAAGTGCTGGTAGCTGAACCGGACAGACTGAAAACCACATTCCGGACAAAATGGGGAACCTTCGCGTTCAGACGCATGCCCTTTGGCTTGATCAATGCAGGGGCAACCTTCCAATGAGCCATGGACATATCTTTCCGCGGTTTAATAGGGCAGAGCGTGGTGGTGTATTTGGACGATGTTACTGTATTTTCAAAACGCAGGGGCGATCATTTACGCCACCTCAAGCAAATCTTCGAGAGGTGCAGGAGGTACGGAATATCGCTCAATCCTAAAAAGAGCATTTTCGCTGTGGCAGAGGGAAACTTGCTAGGCCACATTATCACCAAACAGGGCATTGTGGTTGATCCGGAACGGGCTAAAGCCATCGCTCAGATTCTGCCCCCAAGCAACAAGAAAGCAATGCAATCCTTCCTGGGGAAGATTAATTTTGTCCGTAAATTCATTTCAGATTTCGCGCAGATAGTCAGACCACTGCAGGGAATGATTAAAAAGAATGCTGTATTCCAATGGAATCCTCCAGAGAAAGAGGCCTTCGACAAGATCAAAAAGGCTATAGCCGAAACTCCTTCCCTCCAAAGTCCAGATTTTGATAAAGGTTTCATCCTATACACTTTCGCTTCAGACTCCTCGCTTGCGGCCGTCCTCACGCAGAAAGATAATAACAACGATGAACGGCCCATTTCTTTTATGAGCACCGGTCTATAGGGAGCTGAATTAAACTATCCGGAAATTGACAAACAGGCCTACGCGGTTTACAAGGCCGTAAAACATTTTAGGCCCTACATCTTGAAAAATCACGTCACGGTTTTTGTACCGCACCCAGCAGTCCGCTCACTTTTCGTACAGCAAAAACTAGGCGAAAGGCGGGGCAACTGGATGGCATGTTTGCAAGAATACGATTTAGAGTTCAAACCAGCACATACCGTTAAAGGACAGGGCTTATGTCAAATGGCCGCAGAGGCTGCAAATGCTCGGGAGATTGAAGAAGAAAGTTGGGGACAAGAGATCGACATGTATCAGAGCGACCATGTGCCTCAGCAAAATATCCTTTCTGGGTATTCTGACATTTCGAGATATCTGGCCCAAGGCACGATGGACCCTGCTCTTACTGCCCGACAGAAACGCGCAATAAGACTAAAAGCCGCATCTCACCAACTGATCCAAGGTAAGTTGTTCAAGAAACACCATGATGGGGTCCTGTTACGCTGCTTGGGAACTGACGAAGCACAGAAAATCTTAACTGAGTTGCATGACGGACCAGCTGGAGGTCATTTTTCCGGAGATACCACTGCCCATAAGATAATGCGTGCAGGATACTATTTTCCTACTCTTTTCAGAGACGCGCATGTGTATGTTCGGAAATGCATTCAGTGCCAGAAGTTCGCCAACCGAGAAGCACGGCCAGCCGCACCACTACTCTCAGTAGCAGTAGAGGAACCTTTCCAACAATGGGGTTTGGACGTAATTGGGGAAATCCTACCTCACTCTTCTAAACAACATCGGTATATCCTTACGGCCACTGATTACTTCACCAGGTGGGTCGAGGCAACACCGTTACGTCGAATCAACGATCAAGAGGTAATAGAATTCCTCACGCATTCCATCATGACCAGGTTTCGCGTTCCGACTTCTTTAGTTTTTGATAATGCGACTTATTTCTCATCTTTTAAGTTATATGATTTTGCGCTGGAAAATGGAATTATTTTGAAACATTCTGCAAACTACTATCCCCAGGGAAATGGATTAGCTGAGTCCACTAACAAGAACCTTATCCGGATTATTAAGAAGACCCTTCTATCCCACCAGCGCAACTGGCACAATGCCCTTCACAATGCACTGTGGGCTGACCGTATTACTCCCAAGTCCTCTTTAGGCACCTCCCCATTTTTCCTCGTGTATGGAAAAGAAGCTGTTCTACCTTATCATCTATCTCTCCCGGCCCTCCAACTGTCCCAAGAATGTCATGGCACCCCGTGTCTCACCTTGCAGAACCGAATCGACACCTTGCTGAAATTGGAGGAAGAAAGGCAAAAGACCTGGGAAAAGTTTGCCATCCATCAGAGCCGAATCAAAAGATGGTTTGATAAAAAGTCCGCGGGAAATAAAATTTTTGAAGTAGGAGACCTGGTCCTTAAGTGGGATAAAGCCCATGAGGAAAAGGGAAAGCATGCTAAGTTCCAAGCACTTTGGACAGGCCCTTTCCAAATTAATGAAAAGATAGGATCACACACATTCAGATTACAAACCCTTGATGGACGAGTCGAGGTCCTCCCGGTAAACGGGCATGACCTCAAACACTATTTCACTTAACAGCCCTTCGAGGGCTGTCTGGTTTTGTACCATAGTTCCGTGTCTTTTATTTTTTTAAAATAAAAAAAAAATAAAAAAAAATAAAAAAATAAAAATAAAAATAAAAAAAAATAATAAAAATAAAAATAAAAATAAAAATAAAAATAAAAATAAATAAATATATATATATATATATATATAAATAAAATGGAATAAAAACCTAAGGAAGGATTTTTTAGAGCTACGCAGATTGGCATACTGCAGCAGGTTCTCCGCTGATGGAAAGCCTTTCCCGATAAACTCAAAGGCGGCGAAAGTTTGTTTGCCCTCCACACCTAGAGGTAGCACATTACCAAGCACAAGTCGTCAAGCAGGAGAACTTACCTCGCCAGTCTGAGAGGGTGTCCACAAAAGAAAATGCAGTGTAAATGGTAACCGGATCAGAAGGGAAGAGAGATACTCTATGCTACGATAGGGCGTCTGGGAAAAACCAAAGTCTTCATACCAGACCAGGAACAACCTCTCTGCAAGCAAAATAAGTCGGGATCCCTCATCCGCCCAGGCTAAATTGCCATTTCAAATAAGTGCCATAAGCACATCTAAATAAGTGCCTCAGGCACATTCAAAATAAGTGCAATAGCACACAAATAAGGGTAAAGGATTGAGAAAGGCTTCCTGCGCAGAGAGGTGATGTAACGACTCCGCCGGGGTACTGACCAGGCTCGCTGGCAGCGGAGCAACGTTCACGATTCCTAGGCAGTGACTCCGCCGGGATCGAGAGGTTCGCTGGCAGTGGAGCAACACGATGAGGACAAAATAATCGTACCAGACCCTGTGGCCGCCTGGAGTTCTCCAACCCTTCCAGTCCGGAGACCTGAAGAAAGAATTTGTTTTGAATGGCGCCCAACCAGGCCAACAGGTTGAGCAACCCAGCTAGATGCTGAAGGCTAGGAAATGGCAACCACAAGGTAAAAGGGACAGTCAGCATAAGCCCCTCCCTCCCCCCGCAAAGACTAACCATCAGCAGAGACTCTGAGTTCGTCCAGTGAATCGCCATTTGTTGCAGTCTCTACAACACCCTCCAAAATTTTGACTACCATTTCAAATTTTCGGAGCCCCTTAGAAACAAAGAGAAATTGCTAAGTCACTAAGTTGCAAAAGTAAACAACTCATGAAAACTGCGACCTAGCGACCTAGCGACTCCGCGACCTCAGGTCGCCAGGTCGCCAGGTCGCAGATCCCCTAAACTGATGAAAAATGCGACCTTGCGACCTAGCGACCTCGGGTCGCCAGGAGGCCAGGTCGCCAGGTCGCAATTTTGTAATTTTGAGAAAATCGCGACTTAGCGACCCCGCGATCCAGCGACCCCAGGTCGCCAGGTCGCAAGGTCGCCAGGTCGCAAGGTCGCCAGGTCGCAAAACTCAAAGTTTGACAAATCTGCGACCTAGCGACCTGCATTAATTGCCCGCACGTGCGAATTTCTATAAAAGGGAGGTCGCAGGTCGCATTTTTTACATTCAACGATTTGTAAGGAAAACGCCTCTGACAGCTCAACTGACGAGTTTTTCCCGGGTAAGTTGCCATTTCTTCCTGCTGTTTCTGTTTTAATGCTTTTCTTACTAAACCCATCTCCCCTTTAGCCTTTTAAATGGTCTTTTGACTGAGCTTAGATGTTTTTGGGGTTTTGTGAATTTATTTGTTGCATGAATTGCCCAAACCTCTCTGATTTTCTTGATTCACCTTTATGGCACCATCACTTGCTTTTGAAACCTTGCCACAGCTTCCCCTGGGCCCAGAAATCTTGTAAATTCCCAAGAGAAAGGGGGAAAAAGAGTTCAAGGCCGCGCGCGCAAAACCCCCGGCAAGCCAGTCTGCGACCTGCGACCCAGCGACCTAGTCGCGAGGTCGCAGAGTCGCATTTTCTCCATTTTTTGGGATTTGCGACCCTGCGACCCAGCGACCTAGTCGCTAGGTCGCGTTTTCCCAATTTCCGGAGATCTGCGACCTAGCGACCTAGTGACCCAGCGACCCCAGGTCGCCAGGTCACAAGGTCGCGCCCGGGCCCTGTTTGTGAGATCCGCGACTCAGCGACTCAGCAGTCCAGTTTTGCATTAACGCAGCTAGATTTCATCACTAAATTGTAACTGGTTTTTATCACCATGACGTTCTTATCGTGGGACCCCTTTCTGAATTTGACAGGTGAAACTCAAGACGACATAGAGTGCATACCTGTGATCTCAGATTATAGTAACATGGCGCCCCCGCTATCTCGAAGGAAGGACAAGAAAAAAGTGGAAGAGATTGATGAGCTGGAGGTGGTGTCCCCACCCCCAATATTCCGAGATACACTATGTACTTTTTCAAAAGATGACAGCATGAGATGGTACCAGATTTATCATGAGTTCTCCACAGTGGAAGAAGAATTTCCAGAAGATCTCCCAGACCGGGAAGTATACTTGGCGGTAAAGAGGTCCAAACTACATCTGGCAGGGGCGCACCCAGCCATATTCCCTTGTCCAGAGGTCATAGACTAGATCATACAAATGACAGACCCCGAGAAGTTTGTGATCAGGGATTACCAAGGCAGAGCTTTCGCTACGCTGGTAGGCGCAGATGCACACCTTTATTACTCACTGCCTCGTCCAAACGAGCATTTCTCTCGAGAATGGGCCGTTACTCACGCCGTTCCAGTAGTTGATACTATTAGGCGATGGTGGGAGGAGCCCGAGAAGTTCAAGGTCAAGAAAGACCAAGAGTACCCAGTGGCGAGCCTGAAAAAGGTTTACAAATTGGTTGCCGCCATGCTTTGCAGACTTTACGGGCGCCCAGATTGCTCCACCTTCAGCGGCAGTTGGGCTACTATCATGGAGTATGTGACAACACATGGCACTCGTTTCAACTGGGCAGGCATACTGATGACGTCGATGCAGACCAACTTGAACTCGACATTGGCCCCGGAGGAAGGAATGCCCGCAGAATTTTACATGGCCTCTTACCTACTAGACGTTGTCTATGCCCGAGTAGAGTTTGATGGATGGCCGCACAACTGGGACCCCGAGCAATCACGCGCAATTCATCTGCAACTCAAGGTATTTTGGGAGTCAAAATACAAGCAGGATATAGATCAGATTTCCCAAATATTTATTCCCTCTCTGTACAGACATTTATTTGGCCAAGACGCCCCTTGCATGTCGTGGTGGGCCAAGGAAACGCTAGTTAAAGTGGGACACTGGTTCCCTTTCCCAGGATACACCTTCATCCGATTTTTTGGAACTTACAAGGCACCACATGCTATGCCTCACTTCGTGACAGACAAAATGCTTATCCAGGAAGTATGTTTTCAAATGTCACACGGATTCTCCAACATCTTGTCTAGAGGAAAAAAGAAGCCATGGCCCACATTACCCCTCACCATTGGTGCATTCACAGTTAAAGACTTCAAGGAAGTAATAGCAGAAGCAGAAGCAATGAGAGGTTATCACTTTGGGGTGCTTGAAAACAGAACATACGACCCAGAGAGGATAGTTCCTGAACATTGCCGGAAGGCCAATTTCAGGTGGACTTATCAGCACCTTGAGCGCCCGGCGGAAGATGAGAGAAGGAACTGGTATAATGCTGAAAGACAACTCGCTCCGGAAATTGCCGTGGTCCAGGAAGACTCAGATGATCAAAACCTAGAAGACAGAAGGCGTCAGTTAGGAGGTGCCTCTTCATCTATACTCAGGAAATCTCGAATCAACACAGGGCCAACTCTATCCATCAAACAAAAGGAAGCAGAGGCAAAAGCCCAGCAAGAAAGGGAGAAAAAGCTAAAAGAAGATGAGGAGGCGCGCCAAAAGAGTGCAAAAGCAACACAAAAGAAGAAGCTGGCCAAAGAGGCCAGGAAAGAAAAAGAAGACAAAGAGGCACAAGCTGCAGCGGAACAGGCGCTTAAGGCAGAGCTGGACAGGGCAGAGGCTGAACACCAAAAGAAAGCCGAGCAGGCTGCTGCAGCTGAACAGAAGAACAGGGCCGAAATAGAAGCAGCAGCAGAAGCTGAACGACGGAGGAAGGAAGAAGAGGAGAAGAACACAGAGCAAAGAGAGGATGACATGCTGGACGATCTTGAGGTAAATCCTCTCGACATACCTCAGGGCCGTACAAAACTCTCTGATGTTAGATCACCCCAGAGACAGGAAGAAGATGTGTTCGACCTGACCAGACTCACATTTGATCAGTTTTCGTTCAAAATCCATCAAGAGAAGAGGAGGTCGTTGGCACAAAGTCCCTCTGCATCATCCGCAGTGTCAACAGGAAAGGATATAGTTTTGGATACTAGGACTAATCCGGTAATGATAGCATCAGCAGGTACTGCCTTCGCTACGGCTACGGAAGAGAATGTAACCCGGATGAGTAGAGAAATAGTATCTCTACAAAACAGACTGTACGCAGCTGAGCAACGCGAAAAGATAGCAGAGCAGGAGAAAGCAGAATTGCAAGCAGAAGTCCAGCAACTTCGAAACCAAGCTTTACCAGCAAATGAAGTCTCGCTTGCCATTTTCAAAGAGTGTGAGGTGTTGGAAATGACTATGAGACAGGTATATGGTGAAATTTTCACCATCAAACAAACAGTCGCTCCCCTGGCAAGAGCACGAATGGAAACCAGGCAAAGACAAGATCAGCTCAAAGAGGCTTCACAGGCTTTGGACAGGATGATGGGTTGGACAATACAGTACCCTCAGGCACCTGAAAATTTGCCTAAGAGGGACTGGATCCACACGCAGGATGCAAAAGTTCAACTCCGCATGGCGATGTAATCTGGAGACAAATTGTCTAAAGACCTGGACAAAGTGATGTCCTCGTACGACCACCTGATTAGTGGTATCGACTCAATGCATACGCTGCATCACATCCCATCGCTTGGGGCATTAGAAGAGGAGAAAACCTGGGAACAAGTAAACCAGGACATTCAATCGTTCTTGCAACCTATCAAGCAGGCCGCAGCTGATCCAGAGCCTCCCGCGTCTCAAGAGCATCTCAGTCAATTCATCGCCACTCCAGCGCGGATTTATACCAAGCTTGCGTCGCTCTCAAATCAGATCGGACAGAAAAGGGAGACCTTAGTACCAAACGCTTTGGAATGTGTGCATAGGCTGAAAGAGGAGGTACCGCTGGTGTCCCCCATAGCGGCAGAATACCAGGCATGGCAGGATTTCCTCAGGGAACAACAGGTTGACATCCCTGACATTAACATTTCGCGTCCTGGCAGGAGCAAGTCCTGAGCAGCAAGAAGAACCAGGTCGCAAATCGCACCAACAGGACAGGTCGCAGGTCGCATCTCCTACCTAGGTCGCAGGTCGCATCACCTACCCAGGTCGCAGAAGGAGTGGGTCGCAAGGTAACCCAAAGGTCAAGAAGGCGAACAGTCAAGGAAACCCAACGGACAATTTTGGCATTATAAATACTCCTACGGAACATTGTAAAAAGGGCTTTTCTTTTTTGGAAATAACTCAAGGGCTACATGCAATTGTATTGAAAGATTCTACACTTGAGCATATGAATATAGAGTCTTGTTAAAATACCCTATGGTTATGATGTGTTTTGCTGTATGAACACTTTGCGTATTCCTTGTACAGTTTCAGAATATCCTATGATTAATGAAGCTGCACTATTCATGTCATCGTTTATGCGTCATGACTATCCGTGTTGTATCAATGATGTTCATTTTCTTATCTGTTCTCTTAATGAATGTTAATGAACTATTTTGTTAGCATTTCGTTTCATCTTTCAGGAAGTGGAGAGGTATCTTATCATAAAGAACTATTTATTTTGTGATCAGACTACCGTATAAGCATTACCCCACAAAATATGTGTTGCTAATGACATCTCTTGAGGTTTACGTGCTTTATCTATAATCTTGCTACGCATAGTGTTTGATTCGTGTTTAACACATTAATCTCGTATTCTATATCATTTGAATGAGTGTATGTCCGCAGGTTCAAACAGGTTCTTTTGAGACCGAAGGGAAGTCATCTTAAGTGGTAGCCGGACCCACACCCTGGACGGGATCCCTACTCCAAACGGTTTAAGGTCTAATTGGGACTTTCTACCGGGGAGATCCCCTACTGTTGGCCGGACAAATTTTCCCGTCAACAGAATTGGCGCTAGAAGGAGGGCTGAATGGCAGCCTCCCAGCACACAACAAACATCCCATCACAAACTCCCCAAGGGGAGGTCACAAACAATGAAACTAACCCTCCTCTTCCAGAAGATATTCCAGGGAGGGAGCTTCGATATTATGAAATCACTAGGGAGCAGCTGAGAGCCTTACGCCCAGCTGCCTGAGATCTTGTCAACCATTTACGGTTCACTCCAATCATGGAATACCTTGCCCATACTAGAACTCCGCTCGAGAACATCACCCGTAACGGTGCCATCGCTAGTACTATACCCGAGCTCGTAAATCTCATGTTGGAAGACCTCGCAAATGCCGTTGAAGAAAATGATCCTATCCTCCAAGAGGGCGAAGAGTTTGCTGACACCGAGCCTTTCCCCGATTCCCAGCCTAACCAGACTCGACAAAACAACAACCAGGCACACCCCCCACCCAGGGATGGTGAGGGAGGCAGAGGCCGAGGAAATATAGACGGGGGGAATAGGGCTCGTAGAAATGAAGGAGATAGGAATAGAGGCCGAGGGGCCGGAGGTAGAGGAGATAGAGGCCGAGGCCAAGGAAACCAAGCTCGCAACCGCCACCCAAACCCAGTAAGGCCTCCTGTAAACAACTTGGGATATCTTAGAGATTTTCTGCACCGTGGGAGACACCAAGACGAACACTCCCGTCACGAGTCAGAAGCATCGGTCTCAGGTTCGGAAGGTGAATCTGAACATCAGTTTAGGCAACACCAGCGGGCGAGAAGAGTGCAACCCCTGGCCTAGATGGCTCAATCCCCATTAAACCTTTTAGGCCCGCTCCAGGATCTGCCTAGACATCCAGAGAAACATCTCCCTAAGTTCGACCCTGAGAAGGGCACCTTAGCTGAAGATCATATCAGCAGCTTCTATTTGTCTCTGCAAATCATGAGAGTCCAGTCCGATGATGTCGCATGTTGACTGTTTCCCCATACCCTCGAAAACAAGGCAGCCACTTGGTACCGCTCTCTCCCCAGTGCCTCCATCACTTCATGGGAACAATTCTGTCGCATTTTCCTGCATAATTTTTCAGAAGATAAAACTCCTTCCATGCTTCTAACTGAACTGAGCACCATCAAGTGTCAAAAAAAGGAAAAGGTTAAGGACTTCAACCAACGCTTTGCTACCATACTGCAGAAATTTCCTCCAAACTTAGCGTTGGATGACTCAATCACCATTGACTACTACACCAAAGCCCTACCTAGAGATATTGCAGTTTTTGTGAAACGTGAAGCCCGCGCTAACCTTACGGCTAATTATGAGGCTGCTCTCGCTGTGGAAAAAGACATGCTTTCGATAGGAGCCATCGATCATGAAGGGAGAGATGATCACAAGCCTAACACAAAAAGAAGTCAGTCCTCCACTCCTAAGACTACTGATAGGGATAGAGATGCTTTTGATTTTGAAAGCATGGCCAAAACGCTCAAGCATTTAACAAATGAAGTCACTGACCTCAGGAGAAAGGGCACAGAAGCCACAACTAGTAGTAGACCACCAAAACCTTTTTTCAGAAAAAGTAATCTCAATACTAACAGACCTCCGTCCAACACAAATACTGCCCTCAATGTGGAAGAGATAGGGAAAGATAATTTCTGTTCTTTCCACCAAGCTGCCCATTCCGAGAAAACATGCCCTCAATGGATTGGCAGCATGACAGCAGTAGTTAATCAACTTTTAGATGATCAAACTCCGGGGGATGTGACGGAGGATGAGTTTTCAGATCATGATGAAGATCCGCCCTCAAATGAAGAACCAGGATCCTCTATCCTTGCTTTTGACATAATTCGAGGTGGAGAAAACCTTACCCCTATCGATATTTACATGGCGGATGCTCCCAAGGATCAGCCCGTGCGGAATTATAGCCTCAGAAGCAAAGGACCTGTTCCCGAACAGTCTTATGAAGACAAGAAAAGGGCTTTCCTAAGGAAAATCCTGCCCCCTGGGAACGGAAAACAATCTGTCCCGGAAAAACTTCCCAACCACACTACCCGAGCGAGTCAAAAGAGCAAACTTCCGACAGAATCCTCTAAGACTTCCGCCGAGCCTAGCCCTCAACCAGAGCCCAGCTATAACATTGTTGAAGATATGAAGAAAACAAGAGCAAACATTTCTCTCTATGAGTTGGCCCGCATTACTAATCAAAAGGAGCTCATTCTTAAGGCTTTCGCAAATACTTCAGCTACGAAGATTGTGAGCAACACATCTGCGCAAGCCGGACCAGATGTGCAATCCATAGTAAACGCCATTAATACAAACTCTAGAGGATCCACACCCCCTTTCCTTTTGTCCTTCGAGATTTTCAACTTCAATGTCCACAACTGTCTGGTCGACTCTGGTGCCTCTAAAAACGTCATGCCTTTATCTGTCTGTAAGAAACTTAACATTCGCCCGGAGAAGACTGATGCAAAAATCATACAACTCGATAGATCACAAGTACCTGCCATAGGGGAATTGAACAATGTCATCATCCGCTTGTCATCAGACTCTAGGGTCCATCAGTGCATCGACATTGTGGTTGTTGATATTCCAGAAGCATACGGTCTATTGCTCAGTAGAGATTGGTCCAGCAAATTACAAGGCTACTTCGCCACCGACTGGTCCCACTTGTGGCTTCCTTACAAGGGGCGGAATAATCAAATCAGGGTAGAAAGTGAGCCTTACATGAAACAAACCGTCACTGATCTGGACGCCGTTAATGAACCCATCAGCTTTGCACAAGAAGAGCTCGGCATGTGCTTTCTAGAGTCAATATTTGGATGCTACCAACCCCCCCAGTCTCCTATAGGCCCCGAGGTTCAATCTGAAGTAGCCTTTGTCACTGAAGAGAAAATGACTCCTGACTTACCACCAGCAGGGACCCCTCCACAACCTAGTGCCTTGAAGGAGCTGGAAAGTGACCTATGGACCTTGTATTATGATGGTTCCAAGACTCATGACGGAGCTGGTGCTGGTTGCATATTGCTTGACCCGCACAAGAATAAGCACTTAATCTCATGCCGGCTAGAGTTCCAGTGCACCAACAACTCTGCTGAGTACGAGGCATTAATCCTCGGACTTAAAAAGGCCCTAGACTTGAAGGTAAAATGTTTGCAGGTCATTGGAGATTCCGAAATTATCACCCGCCAGGTACGCGACACCATTCACTGTTTATCTCCACATTTAAAGGCGTATCAACAAGAGGTATGGCGTTTGATTTCTGGTTTTGATGCATTTGGAATTAAATCTGTCCTTAGGATGCACAATGCAGCAGCAGATACTCTGGCCAATGCTGCTGCTAGATTCACCCCTTTGAGGGACGGTTTTTCTATTGAAATTGTATATAGGCGCTCTGTGCCAGACAATATTTCTAATTTACGCGTTTTTAACGATGATCAACAGATTTTGGACTTTATGTGCAATACTGAAGTATTCAAAGACGCGGCGATCGATGAGGAAGAACATGAGCATGCGTTACAGAAAAAGGATGATGAACACAAAGAGAACATTATGCCCAAGGGGGTGGTATCACTAGAAAAGATGTTTGATCTGCAAAACTGATTCCGCAGGCCTCCGAACACCAAAGTGCAAAGTTCCATACTAGCACATCGGCAAGTAAACGTGGGGTCAGATGAGAACCCTAAGTTCGTTAACCTTGGCAAAGACTGCAATGATGAAGAGACACGGGCTTTCACCCAGTTATTCCGGAAGTATCGTGATGTATTTGCCTGGACATATGAAGATCTACGTACATACGATACTCGTATTATTCAGCATGTAATACCCATGAGGGAAGGCGTTAAACCCTTCCAACAGAAACTCAGAAAAGTGCATCCAGCTTTGGAGCCAATGATTCTAAAAGAACTTAAGAAACTTTTAGATGCGCGCATTATTTTCAAAGTTCGTCACTCCACGTGGGTGTCGAATCTGGTACCTGTGCGAAAGAAGTCTGGTGAGATCCGCTTGTGTGTAGATTTCCGCAATCTGAATCGGTCCTCAAACAAAGACAACTACCCGGTGCCCCCCATGGAACAGATATTACAAGCTGTGTCTGGATCTGAGATGTTCTCCCTATTGGACGGCTTCTCCAGCTATAACCAGGTGCTGGTAGCTGAACCAGACAGACTGAAAACCACATTCCGGACAAAATGGGGAACCTTCGCTTTCAGACGCATGCCCTTTGGCTTGATCAATGCAGGGGAAACTTTCCAACGAGCCATGGACATAGCCTTCCGCGGTTTAATAGGGCAGAGCGTGGTGGTTTATTTGGACGATGTTACCGTATTTTCAAAACGCAGGGGCGATCATTTACGCCACCTCAAGCAAATCTTCGAGAGGTGCAGGAGGTACGGAATATCACTCAATCCTAAAAAAAGTGTTTTCGCTGTGGCAGAAGGAAACTTGCTAGGCCACATTATCACTAAACAGGGCATTATAGTTGATCCGGAACGGGCTAAAGCCATCGCTCAGATTCTGCCCCCAAGCAACAAGAAAGCGATGCAATCCTTCCTGGGGAAGATTAATTTTGTGCGTAAATTCATTTCAGATTTCGCGTAGATAGTCAGACCACTGCAGGGAATGATTAAAAAGAATGTTGTATTCCAATGGAATCCCCCAGAGAAAGAGGCCTTCGATAAGATCAAAAAGGCTATAGCTGAAACTCCTTCCCTCCAAAGTCTAGATTTTGATAAAGGTTTCATCCTATACACTTTCGCTTCAGACTCCTCGCTTGCGGTCGTTCTCACGCAGAAAGATAATAACAACGATGAACGGCCCATTTATTTTATGAGCACCGGTCTACAGGGAGCTGAATTAAACTATCCGGAAATTGACAAACAGGCCTACGCGGTTTACAAGGCCGTAAAACATTTTAGGCCCTACATCTTGAAAAATCACGTCACGGTTTTTGTACCGCACCCAGCAGTCCGCTCACTTTTCGTACAACAAGAACTAGGCGAAAGGCGGGGCAACTGGATGGCATGTTTACAAGAATACGATTTAGAGTTCAAACCAGCACATACCGTTAAAGGACAGGGCTTATGTCAAATGGCCGCAGAGGCTGCAAATGCTCGGGAGATTGAAGAAGAAAGTTGGGGACAAGAGATCGACGTGTATCAGAGCGACCATGTGCCTCAGCAAAATAGCCTTTCTGGGTATTCTGACATTTCGAGATATCTGGCCCAAGGCACGATGGACCCTGCTCTTACTGCCCGACAGAAACGCGCAATAAGACTAAAAGCCGCATCTCACCAACTGATCCAAGGTAAGTTGTTCAAGAAACACCATGATGGGGTCCTGTTACGCTACTTGGGAACTGACGAAGCACAGAAAATCTTAACTGAGTTGCATGACGGACCAGCTGGAGGTCATTTTTCCGGAGATACCACTGCCCATAAGATAATGCGTGCAGGATACTATTGGCCTACTCTTTTCAGAGACGCGCATGCGTATGTTCGGAAATGCATTCAGTGCCAAAAGTTTGCCAACCGAGAAGCACGGCCAGCCGCACCACTACTCTCAGTAGCAGTAGAGGAACCTTTCCAACAATGGGGTTTGGACGTAATTGGGGAAATCTTACCTCACTCTTCTAAACAACATCGGTATATCCTTACGGCCACTGATTACTTCACTAGGTGGGTCGAGGCAACACCGTTACGCCGAATCAACGATCAAGAGGTAATAGAATTCCTCACGCATTCCATCATGACCAGGTTTGGCGTTCCGGCTTCTTTAGTTTTTGATAATGCGACTTATTTCTTATCTTTTAAGTTATATGATTTTGCGCTGGAAAATGGAATTATTTTGAAACATTCTGCAAACTACTATCCCCAGGGAAATGGATTAGCTGAGTCCACTAACAAGAACCTCATCCGGATTATTAAGAAGACCCTTCTATCCCACCAGCGCAACTGGCACAATGCCCTTCACAATGCACTGTGGGCTGATCGTATTACTCCCAAGTCCTCTTTAGGCACCTCCCCATTTTTCCTCGTGTATGGAAAAGAAGCTATTCTACCTTCTCATCTATCTCTCCCGGCCCTCCAACTGTCCCAAGAATGTCATGGCACCCCGTGTCCCACCTTGCAGAACCGAATCGACACCTTGCTGAAATTGGAGGAAGAAAGGCAAAAGACCCGGGAAAAGTTTGCCATCCATCAGAGCCGAATCAAAATATGGTTTGATAAAAAGTCCGTGGGAAATAAAATTTTTGAAGTAGGAGACCTGGTCCTTAAGTGGGATAAAGCCCATGAGGAAAAGGGGAAGCATGCTAAATTCCAAGCACTTTGGACAGGCCCGTTCCAAATTAATGAAAAGATAGGATCACACACATTCAGATTACAAACCCTTGATGGACGAGTCGAGGTCCTCCCGGTAAACGGGCATGACCTCAAACACTATTTCACTTAACAGCCCTTCGAGGGCTGTCTGGTTTTGTACCATAGTTCCTTGTCTTTTATTTGTTAAAAATAAAAATAAAAAAAAATAAAAAATAAAAATAAAAGAATAAATAAATAAATAAATAAAAATAAATATATATATATATATATATATAAATAAAATAGAATAAAAACCTAAGGAAGGATTTGTTAGAGCTACGCAGATTGGCATACTGCAGTAGGTTCTCCGCTGATGGAAAGCCTTTCCCGATAAACTCAAAGGCGGCGAAAGTTTGTTTGCCCTCCACACCTAGAGGTAGCACATTACCAAGCACAAGTCGTCAAGCAGGAGAACTTACCTCGCCAGTCTGAGAGGGTGTCCACAAAATAAAATGTAGTGTAAATGGTAACCGGACCAGAAGGGAAGAGAGATAATCTAAGCTACGATAGGGCGTCTGGGAAAAACCAAAGTCCTCATACCAGACCAGGAACAACCTCTCTGCAAGCAAAATAAGTCGGGATCCCTCATCCGCCCAGGCTAAATGGCCATTTCAAATAAGTGCCATAAGCACATCCAAATAAGTGCCTCAGGCACATTCAAAATAAGTGCAATAGCACAAAAATAAGGGTAAAGGATTGAGAAAGGCTTCCTGCGCAGAGAGGTGATGTAACGACTCCGCCGGGGTACTGACCAGGCTCGCTGGCAGCGGAGCAACGTTCACGATTCCTAGGCAGTGACTCCGCCGGGACCGAGAGGTTCCCTGGCAGCGGAGCAACACGATGAGGAAAAAATAATCGTACCAGACCCTGTGGCCGCCTGGAGTTCTCCAACCCTTCCAGTCTGGAGACCTGAAGAAAGAATTTGTTTGAATGGCGCCCAACCAGACCAACAGGTTGAGTAACCCAGCTAGATGCCGAAGGCTAGGAAATGGCAACCACAAGGTAAAGAGGACAGTTAGCATAAGCCCCTCCCTCCCCCCGCAAAGACTAACCATCAGCAGAGACTCTGAGTTCGTCCAGTAAATCACCATTTGTTGCAGTCTCTACAACACCCTCCAAAATTTTGACTACCATTTCAAATTTTCGGAGCCCCTTAGAAACAAAGAGAAATTGCTAAGTCACTA
Source organism: Pinus albicaulis (assembly GCA_034641835.2). Taxonomy (NCBI): domain Eukaryota; kingdom Viridiplantae; phylum Streptophyta; class Pinopsida; order Pinales; family Pinaceae; genus Pinus; species Pinus albicaulis. Next base: position 1,253,075,660 of record CM076570.1, on the reverse strand, counting down.
AGTTGCAAAAGTAAACAACTCATGAAAACTGCGACCTAGCGACCTAGCGACTCCGCGACCTCAGGTCGCCAGGTCGCCAGGTCGCAGATCCCCTAAACTGATGAAAAATGCGACCTTGCGACCTAGCGACCTCGGGTCGCCGAGAGGCAATTCGCCGGTTACAATTTGTTAATTTTCGGAAAATCGACTTGGCATAAAACCAACCGATCCGGCGACCCCGGATGCCGAGGTCGCGGAGTCGCCAGTCGCAAAACTCAAAAGTTTGACAAATGCGACCTAGCGACACATTAATTGCCCGCACGTGCGACTTTCTATAAAAGGGAGGTCGCGAGGTCGCATTTTTTACATTCGGCGATTTGTAAGGAAACGCCTCTGACGACTCAGCGCGGGTTTTCTGCAGGTAAGTTGCCATTTCTTCCTGCTTGTTTCCGTTTTAATGCTTTCTTGCTAAACCCATCTCCCTTTAGCCTTTTAAATGGTCTTTTGGTGAGCTTAGATGTTTTTGGGGGTTTGTGAATTTATTTGTTGCATGAGATTGCCCAAACCTCTCCCCGATTTCTTGATTCACCTTTATGGCATCATCCCTTTACCTTTGTAATCATGTCACAGCTCCCCCTGGGCCCAGAAATCTTGTAAATTCCCAAGAGAAGGGGGGCAAAAGAGTTCAAGGCCGCGCGCGTAAAACCCCCGGCGAGCCAGTCTCCGACCTGCGACCCAGCGACCTAGTCGCGAGGTCGCAGAGTCGCATTTTCTCCACTTTTCGGGATTTGCGACCCTGCGACCCAGCGACCTAGTCGCCAGGTCGCTAGGTCGCGTTTTCCCATTTTTCGGAGATCTGCGACCTAGCGACCCAGCGACCCCAGGTCGCCAGGTCGCAAGGTCGCAGATCACGCCCAGGCCCTGTTTGTGCGATCCGCGACCCAGCGACTCAGCAGTCCAGTTTTGCATTAACGCAGTTAGATTTCATCACTAAATTGTAACTGGTTTTTATCACCATGTCGTTCTTATCGTGGGACTCCTTTCTGAATTTGACAGGTGAAACTCAAGACGACATAGAGTGCATACCTGTGCTCTCAGATTCTAGTGACATGGCGCCCCCGCTATCTCGGAGGAAGGAAAAGAAAAAAGTGGAAGAGATTGATGAGCTGGAGGTGGTGTCCCCACCCCAAATATTCCGAGATACACTATGTACTTTTTCAAAAGATGACAGCATGAGATGGTACCAGATTTATCATGAGTTCTCCACACCGGAAGAAGAATTTCCAGAAGATCTCCCAGACCGGGAAGTATACTTGGCGGTAAAGAGGTCCAAACTACATCTGACAGGGGTGCACCCAGCCATATTCCCTTGTCCAGAGGTCATAGACTGGATCATACAAAAGACAGACCCCGAGAAGTTTGTGATCAGGGATTACCAAGGCAGAGCTTTCGCTACGCTGGTAGGCGCAGATGCACACCTTTATTACTCACTGCCTCGTCCAAACGAGCATTTCTCTCCAGAATGGGCCGTTACTCACGCCGTTCCAGTAGTTGATACTATTAGGCGATGGTGGGAGGAGCCCGAGAAGTTCAAGGTCAAGAAAGATCAAGAGTACCCAGTGGCGAGCCTGAAAAAGGTTTACAAATTGGTTTCCGCCATGCTTTGCAGACTTTACGGGCGCCCGGATTGCTCCACCTTCAGCGGCAGTTGGGCTACTATCATGGAGTATGTGACAACACATGGCACTCGTTTCAACTGGGCAGGCATACTGATGACGTCGATGCAGACCAACTTGAACTCGGCATTGGCCCCGGAGGAAGGAATGCCCGCAGAATTTTACATGGCCTCTTACCTACTAGACGCTGTCTGCGCCCGAGTAGAGTTTGATGGATGGCCGCACAACTGGGACCCCGAGCAATCACGCGCAATTCATCTGCAACTCAAGGTATTTTGGGAGTCCAAATACAAGCAGGATATAGATCAGATTTCCCAAATATTTATTCCCTCTCTGTACAGACATTTATTTGGCCAAGATGCCCCTTGCATGTCGTGGCGGGCCAAGGAAACGCTAGTTAAAGTGGGACACTGGTTCCCTTTCCCGGGATACACCTTCATCCGAGTTTTTGGAACTTACAAGGTGCCACATGCTATGCCTCACTTCGTGACAGACAAAATGTTTATCCAGGAAGTATGTTTTCAAATGTCACATGGATTCTCCAACATCTTGTCTAGAGGAAAAAAGAAGCCATGGCCCACGTTACCCCTCACCATTGGTGCATTCACAGTTAAAGACTTCAGGGAAGTAATAGCAGAAGCAGAAGAAATGAGAGGTTATCACTTTGGGGCGCTTGAAAACAGAACATACGACCCAGAGAGAATAGTTCCTGAACATTTCCGAAAAGCCAATTTCAGGTGGACTTATCAGCACCTTGAGCGCCCGGCGGAAGATGAGAGAAGGAACTGGTATAATGCTGAAAGACAACTCGCTCCGAAAATTGACGTGGTTCAGGAAGACCCAGATGATCAAAGCTTAGAAGATAGAAGACGTCAGTTAGGAGGTGCCTCTTCATCCGCACTCAAGAAATCTCGAACCAACACAGGGCCAGTTCCATCCATCAAACAAAAGGAAGCAGAGGCAAAAGCCCAGCAAGAAAGGGAGAAAAAGCTAAAAGAAGATGAGGAGGCGCGCCAAAAGAGTGCAATAGCAACACAAAAGAAGAAGCTGGCCAAAGAGGCCAGGAAAGAAAAAGAAGACAAAGAGGCACAAGCTGCAGCAGAACAGGCGCTTAAGGCAGAGCTGGACAGGGCAGAGGCTGAACGCCAAAAGAAAGCCGAGCAGGCTGCTGCAGCTGAACAGAAGAAGAGAGCCGAAATAGAAGCAGCAGCAGAAGCTGAACGACGGAGGAAGGAAGAAGAGGAGAAGAACACGGAGGAAAGAGAGGATGACATGCTGGACGATCTTGAGGTAACTCCTCTCGACATACCTCAGGGCCGTACAAAACTCTCTGATGTTAGATCACCCCAGAGACAGGAAGAAGATGTGTTCGACCTGACCAGACTCACATTTGATCAGTTTTTGTTCAAAATCCGTCAAGAGAAGAGGAGGTCGTTGGCACAAAGTCCCTCTGCATCATCCGCAGTGTCAACAGGCAAGGATATAGTTTTGGATACCAGGACTAATCCGGTAATGATAGCATCAGCAGGTACTGCCTTCGCCGCGGCTACGGAAGAGAATGTAACCCGGATGAGTAGAGAAATAGTATCTCTACAAAACAGACTGCACGCAACTGAGCAACGCGAAAAGATAGCAGAGCAGGAGAAAGCAGAATTGCAAGCAGAGGTCCAGCAACTTCGAAACCAAGCTCTACCAGCAAATGAAGTCTCGCTTGCCATTTTCAAAGAGTGTGAGGTGTTGGAAATGACTATGAGACAGGTATATGGTGAAATGTTCACCATCAAACAAACAGTCGCTCCCCTGGCAAGAGCACGAATGGAAACCAGGCAAAGACAAGATCAGCTCAAAGAAGCTTCACAGGCTTTGGACAGGATGATGGGTTGGACAATACAGTACCCTCAGGCACCTGAAAATTTGCCTAAAAGGGACTGGATCCACACGCAGGATGCAAAAGTTCAACTCCGCATGGCGATGCAATCTGGAGACAAATTGTCTAAAGACCTGGACAAAGTGATGTCCTCGTACGACCACCTGATTAGTGGTATCGACTCAATGCATACGCTGCATCACATCCCATCGCTTGGGGCATTAGAAGAGAAGAAAACCTGGGAACAAGTAAACCAGGACATTCAATCGTTCTTGCAACCTATCAAGCAGGCCGCAGCTGATCCAGAGCCCTCCGCGTCTCAAGAGCATCTCAGTCAATTCATCGCCACTCCAGCGCGGATTTATACCAAGCTTGCGTCGCTCTCAAATCAGATCGGACAGAAAAGGGAGACCTTAGTACCAAACGCTTTGGAATGTGTGCATAGGCTGAAAAAGGAGGTACCTCTGGTGTCCCCCATAGCGGCAGAATACCAGGCATGGCAGGATTTCCTCAGGGAACAACAGGTTGACATCCCTGACATTAACATTTCGCGTCCCGGCAGCAGCAAGTCCTGAGCAGCAAGAAGAACCAGGTCGCAAATCACACCAACAGGACAGGTCGCAGGTCGCATCTCCTACCTAGGTCGCAGGTCGCATCTCCTACCTAGGTCGCAGGTCGCATCACCTACCCAGGTCGCAGAAGGAGTGGGTCGCAAGGTAACCCAAAGGTCAAGAAGGCGAACAATCAAGGAAACCCAACGGACAATTTTGGCATTATAAATACTCCTACGGGACATTGTAAAAAGGGCTTTTCTTTTTTGGAATAAACTCAAGGGCTACATGCAATTGTATTGAAAGATTCTACACTTGAGCATATGAATATAGAGTCTTGTTAAAATACCCTATGGTTATGATGTGTTTTGCTGTATGAACACTTTGCGTATTCCTTGTACAGTTTCAGAATATCCTATGATTAATGAAGCTGCACTATTCATGTCATCGTTTATGCGTCATGGCTATCCGTGTTGTATCAATGATGTTCATTCTATTATATGTTCTCTTAATGAATGTTAATGAACTATTTTGTTAGCATTTCGTTTCATATTTCAGGAAGTGGAGAGGTATCTTATCATAAAGAACTATTTCTTTTGTGATCAGACTGCCGTATAAGCATTTCCCCACAAAAGATGTGTTGCTAATGACATCTCTTGAGGTTTACGTGCTTTATCTATAATCTAGCTACGCATAGTGTTTGATTCGTGTTTAACACATTAATCTTGTATTCTGTATCATGTGAATGAGTGTATGTCCGCAGGTTCAAACAGGTTCTTTTGAGACCGAAGGGAAGTCATCTTAAGTGGTAGCCGGACCCACACCCCGGACGGGATCCCTACTCCAAACGGTTTAAGGTCTAATTGGGACTTTCTACCGGGGAGATCCCCTACTGTTGGCCGGACAAATTTTCCCGTCAACAGGTAGGTAGAAAGCAGTGGAGAAATCATGTAAATAATACATCATCGGGAAAAATCACTAATTTACCCTCCCCATGAGCATTCAGTATTCTAAGCTATCAGTCAAATAGGCTCAGAGCATTTCTCTGACTTTTGTTGGGACTGGACCCAAGGCTCTATGACTGGTTAGTTAAAAATATTGAGTTCTTCTGCTAAATCCTCATTTATCATCATTTACCCTTCATTCATGTATTAAAACCCCTTTTTCCTAAGTAAAAACACACTCTTACTTAGTAAAATTGTAACCCTAGAATAATTAACTTTATCCCTTCATAAGCATTCATAAAAATCCACAAAAACACATTTATCCTAAGTATTAGTGAAAGAAATATAAAGATGAGCAATGCTTGATTTTATATGATACTTAGAGATAATGTGTTTTTTGTTTTACATTTCACTCCCCTCTCATATTAACTTTTAACATATTTTATTAAATCCCTAAGAGATACCCTTTCCTAGTTATTAATTCCCTTATATTTAATAAACCACGAAAAACCCAATATTATAAAATTTTGAAAAAAGTATATTATCCCATGTGCATAAATGAAAAACCCAAGATATAAAGCCCTTTGGTCTAAAAATATTATCGTTATTCATTTATCCCACCCTATAGTTTTTAAACTATCGAAAATGGTTGAAAACTATATAAATACAATGTATAAACCCGCTCGCTTATGTTTTATTAAAAACATTTAACAAATGTTTTAAATAAAGACATTAACCCTGCCATATCTATATATATATCTATATCTATCTATATATATATACCAATGAACAAGGCTTTAAAAAACCTTATGTAAAAGCACCTTTGTAATAATATTTTATCCCCGCTGCTATGGTTTAAACATGTTTTAAATTATTTATTTCATAAAAATTAAACCATTTCCGCCCATACAAATCCCGGTCCCACCATTACTTTACCATTCACCTCCCAAAAAAATCCTCACCATTCACATACACTTCGCAGATCCGACGGTCAAAATTTAAAATCGCATGGATTAGATGCCCAATCTCTCCAATGCAAAACCCATGCGAAATAGGCAGTTTCACGTTGACCCCTCCCCTCCATGTGGAATCTTATAATTGGATCATGTGAGTTTGGCTTAAAACTGCTTACCACTTAAAAGCCACGTGATAAACTACCGGTTTTCTACTCCTTTGAAATTCCAAAACCACTTCCCGCCATGATGTGACCTGCATTTAATAACAAAGGGTTAATGCGATCAAATGTTTATTAAAACCTTTGTATATGAATTTTTCTACCTATATGTCGCATTTAACCTTTTTTTTGCCCTCCCGACTGTGTAAACCTGCAAAGAGCCCCTGATAGCCATTTTCTGCCATCTTTACACCTAAAGCTTGCAAACATTTGCCCAAGAGATCTGTAAAAGACTGCTGAGGAGCTATATCGCTCCAGTTCAACCTCTGAATAAATTAATTTGACTAGAAGATTAAAGTATACCCTATTAAAACCTATATTTGTGTCAAAACAGGTATTTTTCCAAAAATTTAACCTACAGTCAAATTTAAAAACCTTTTAAAAGAACGAAAAACATTCTAGAATTAAGAAATTCATCAAGCAAATTGCCAAAAATTCCTATAAACAGGAAAAACCCTGGAAAATTTTTTCCAGGAACCCTAGAATCCGTTGCGCACCATTTTCAAAGAAAATTATCATTTCTTCACATAGTAATGATCAATTTCAAGCTCTAAAGGCCAGAAATCGTCTGCAGGTGCTTTATATCTTTTGAATTTTTTTTTTAATGGATTTTTAGCCTATTTTGTATTCAAAAGACTCAGAAAACCCTTGTTTTATGTTTTATACCAGGTTTTAGCCTCAGAACTTCATTTAAGAGACCTAACTGAGCATAAAATCCAAAAAGACTTTCTATTTTGCTGAAATTGCCTAATCACGCCTCTGTTACAGTAAAATTGCCTCTGTAAATAGGTTAAACTTGTAGAAGACAAACAAAATTCCTAAAAACCAGAGTGGAAACAATTATGAAGGTTCTAAAACTCTGATAGCTACTCCTGCCATGACTCCAAATACTGCAATTGTAGTCAACCCATTACAACCCCCAGTTGTTGATATTGAGCATATTCCTCTAGATGATATTGACCACAAAATATCTGATCCTATAGTTGAGTTTAATCTATTAGATATCCACAACTGGTGTTTTTAAAAATCTCTAGATGATCAAGAAGATGTTCATATTTGGGAATCCAATTTGCCCAAATATGTAGTCCCCCTGACTCACCCTTGTCAATAAATTATCAGACTATGTCATCAGTACTACATTTTGAACAAAGAGCTATTGTGAATGCAAACAAAGAGGTCCTATTTACCATTACTACAGAGTCAATAAACCAAATGTTGCAGCTTCAACCAGACCCTCAAGAAGTACCATTGTCCATTGAAGCCCTCACAAAGTTATACATTAACTTATACTTTCCTAAAAGGTTTATGATTTTCCAAAATTTCATGCCTCTACATGTTGAAATTCCAAAATTAAACCCTCCATATTCAACTGCCAAGTTCCCTGAAGGTTCAAGGCATGTAATCTCCATGCTTTGCTTCATACTTGAGTATTTCACTGATGAGCATACTGATGAGTCTATCCTAGGATTTTTTTCCACCTCTTCTCCAGGACATCCACCTTCAGTTGTATTGGACTATGCTGGTTTTATAGCTGATAACATTTACTATCAATTGACTAATTTGCAGCTGGAAGGATTATTTAGATATACATCCTATCTTTTCCACTTGTTTCTATTCTTTCAATCATAGAGCTTTCCTATTTCACTTCAAAAGTTGGATATAGAAGGAAAACCTCTATTTGTTGTCTTCTGGACATCTATACTCAGAAAAGAAGGCACAAAGTTCAATTATTTAGAGTTTGCAGAGTTGTTTGTACATCCATTGATCACCATCTTGACAAAAATAGAGCAGCCTAGAATCAGTGAGGAAATGAAGAGAATATTGCAGCTATCAGAGAAAAGAAAAGTAGGAGATTGTTATTTATATGACAAATTCACTGAAATCAGAGTTTTTGGTTCTAACTTGTTGCCCTACAAGTTACCTAAGCATCCATCTATGAGGATATTTGCCTTAGAATACATTAGGCAGATGCTAAATTCAGATTCAATTAATTTTATGGCAGCCAAGAAAAATACCCATTTTAAACTCAAAAATCAAATTGGGCCATTCATATGTAATCAAAGAGAAGCAGAAAAGGAAGCAGGAAGTCAATTACCAGAGTACAAATTAGAAGAAAGTTTCCCATGGAATTATGATCCAAAAGGGATGTTAAGTAAACTAAGGGTAAAATGTAAATTGACACCCTTTATCCATGAGTCAGAGCCAGAAATAGAGAATTTTGCTAATCAAATTGAGTGGGTTGAAAATACTTTAATAGAGGCAGTAAACCAAAGGAATACTAGTCACCCTTTGGAAGTTTCCAAACAGCCAGAGACTACAACAGAGACAAATTTTAAAATCATTTACAATGAGAGGCCAAAACTGGATACAACAGCTAAAGGTAAAGTAACAATAGATGTTGAAGAAACACAGACTTTGAATACCAACACTGCATAGACAGAGAGCAATGTAGCCACTGTTATCATTAGTGAGCCAACTCAGAATCAAGAGCAGCTGAATAATAAAGAGACATAGATGATGGAAAGGCAACAAAGTAGGGAGGCTTCTTCCTCACACTCAGCTGAGGAGAAGGATTTAGATATTAAGGAAAAATACAAGAAAATCAAATTGAAGAATGATGAAATTAAGACTAAAATATATTATCAGTTATTAAGGCATAAGCCAGGTAATCAAAACAGATTCCTATCAGCCTTTTAATATTCAACTCAAAAATTGATTATGTCAGTTTTACAGCCCACTGTACAGTGCCAAAGACAGTGGCTAACTATAAAAAAGTTGATATGGAAGTAGGCAGAGATAAAATCCATGAGTTGTATCAGATTGAATTTCATAGAAAAACATCAGAGATGCTCTATTCCATAGTGACCACAAAATATATGAGTGCTCATAGGCTTCAAAATACCTTCTCTAATATGCATACAAAATGAAGATGGATAAAGCTTCACTATATGCAAAGGATCTAAGGATAAAATCGTTAGAAGAGTTAGTAAGGTAGGATATGATCCTACAAACATCAAAGCAGCTGAAGCATTAGTTAAAAAGAAAAATGAAGACATAGCTACCTCGAGGAAACAACTCAAGCTTCCTCAAGGTGAGCATCCTCAAACAAAGGAAGTTTTACAGGATCAAAAATAGAAAGATGAAATGATGAGTTTTATGCTTCAAATCACAACTCAAATCAAGGAATTGGAAGTAAAAATCAACTAAGTTGTCCAATAAAAGGAGACAGTTAAGGAACCAGTCATTCCCACTGTCATCCCAGTCATCATAGCAGCAGTGCCTTCTACTTTAGGAGAAAAATTGGCACCCAAAAAGCCACTGGCCACTGTAGTGCCAGTGACATCTTCAACAACTTCAGTAACTGAATCTTCTACAACAGTGTTTCCACCTACAAATGAGAGTAGTCAACTAGTAAAAGTAATGAAGGAGATGTCCTTGAAAACCAATGAAAACAAAATATTGACTAAGATAATTGAAAATCTCTAGAAGACAAGCAAATCAGCTCAGATAGATGCTAAAATACATGAGCAAAATGCCCACAGATTGAGTGAAGAGGTAAAGAAGCTCCAAAAAGAATTAACTCTCAAGGATCAAATATCATATATTAAAAGTTACCTATGGAATAATTTAATTGAATCCATTCATGATGTTTGGACTTCAATTCAAGAAATTTTTGAGCAGAGAGAGTTACTATTGGTAGCACAAGAAGAGATCGAAAAGACATAAGAAGAATTGGCAGATAAACCAAAACAGACAGTAAGGTTAATAAATTTCCTCAACAGCAAGAACAGAAAACAACTTGAAGAATTGAAAATCAATGAAAGGACATATACTATCCTAGAAATTAGGAAATTAACCACCAAAATAAATTTGGTGAGGTAGCTTGAAGAGATATGTGAAGGAATGAACACTGTTGTCACTAGATTCATGGTTAAATTCACCAATTTAAGGCAAAAGGGACTTTCTGATATCGTGGTGATCAATGATAAGTTAATGCCTCAGAATGATTATGACAAAAATATCAGAGAACATTCCAAGGAGCAGGTGAAGAAGCCAACAGGCCAAGGTATTCCCATAAGAAAAGTACTGTTGAAAAGTTTTGAAGATTTATTTTATTTGCGGTATGAGATCAAGCATTTATTTTTCATCAAGCCCACATTTTCCAAGTACACTGAGGTTGATGAGAATTTTAGGAAACTCAAGAATATTAGAATTCCTAAAAATGAGGAGTGGCAAGCATTGACTAATTTGCTATGAAGAAATAAAGGCAAACACATGAAGAAGAAAAAATTTGTTTGCTGATTTCACAGTCAAAACATATTTTTTACAGAAAAAAATAAGTTTCATTGAAGGTTAGAGAGTATCTGAAGTGAAAGAGTATAAGTGATAAAGAGTATCAGGGAGAAAGAGTATCAGTGAAGGCAAGTTAAACTCTGAAAATATCTAAAAAGTCAACAGAGAGGACACATAAGCAGCCAGTTGCTTCTTATCTTGAAACAATTTCTATTTATTTTGATTAAAATAGGACAATTTGTTGATTTGTTGAGCAAGTTGTCACTATTATTGTTGTATGATATTTAATTTTCCTAAGTTAATTCCTACAAGTCATATAGGATATTTTGTAAGACATTTTATATAAATACTTCACTCTTTGAAGTATTTTTGTGTGGAATAAAATTGCTGGAGATTACTATAGATATTTTGTTGACTTGAAGGCTTTGGATTTCGAATTTGAGTAGCATACTGGATCACCTTTTTGGCATCATACTTCAGGATCCCTGTGATAAGCTATCTGGATTGAAGTACTCTCTTAAAATTTTCATTGTTATTTTCTTTTGTTTCATGCATACATTTGTGTTTTAATTTTAATTCTGAATGTATAACTAGGAGTATTACTACAGGACATGTTAATAGCACCCTGTTTTTAACTAGTTATCATTTCTTTGTTTTCTTCTGATTTCTGGTGTAGGGAATTCTTAATTTCTCCCTCTCCCGTTTGACCTCTATATTATACCTCCTTTTTCCGGATCTAAGGATTCTAAAGTTCCCTTTATCCCGATCATACCATCTTAAAAACAAATTTTCCCAAGATCTCCAAGGGTTATATACCTTTCCCTGCATACATTTGATATTTTAGGCCTTGATCCCAGTTTTGTTAGCTTGACTTAGACTCCATATCCAAATGGACAAGTATATTTCCCTCTATCTACTCTCCAAGTGAAATTTTCCCACCAAATCCAACAAAACAAAACCAAATCTGTACTTTAATAACTAGCCTAATATTCAAAACTAAAATAAAGTTAAACATTAAAGAGAGCCCTCTCCGAACCCTAGGAAGGCTAGTTCCTAGAGTTTGAAGTAGGTTTGTGGTTACCTCTAGTATTTTTTGACTAAAAACAAAAATTCCAAAACTTAAGAATTTACTGGAGTGATAACAAATAGAATATAATAATGTTCTCCACGAGGCGACTTTTTCCTTACATGACCACATAAATCAGTATGTATAAGTTCAAGAGGCTTACTTGTTGATCCTTCTTTGGCATTAAATTGCATCGTGGTTTTCTTACATAATTGGCATGACTTGCATACGGTACTTTCAGGTAGAGTGATGTTAGGTAGATCACGAACAACTTTGAGTCTGCTAGGATTGCTTATTTGAGAGAAGCTCAAATATGCCAATCTTCTATTCCATAACTATTTTTCAGTAGATTTACATAGATAGCATTGCTCTTGGCCACCTTTCAATATATACAGATTGCTTATTGTTCTTGTTCCTTTTATTACATTTTTTCCTGTGTCAATTTCATGAACTACACACTCATTTGAACTAAAGACAACTTCATTTCCTTGATCACACATTTGACTCACACTCAACAATTTATGCTTTAATCCATCAACATACATAACATTGTTAGCTTTAACCTTTTATTCTAGAAAAACAACTCCTTTACCCTTAATGATAGAAGGGGAGCCATTTCCAAAAGTAAAATTCTTTTCCTTCACTAATGCATTGTATGAAATAAGTTTATTTTTATCACCTGTCATGTGTTTTGAGCATCCACTATCAATGTATCATTGATTTTTTTCTCCTTATGAAAATAAATCTATTCCACAACTTTCAAACTATAAGTCCTTATTTCTCCATACCTTGGAATTTGTGGGTATATGTTCTTTTGGCTGAAATTTTCTCCTGCATTCAGATTCTTCATGTCCAAAGTTACTGCAAAATGAACATTCAATTTCGTCTTGAAAAGGAGAAATTTTTTTATAATATTATTCTTTATTCATGTCTCATTTCTTTGATTTCTTGCTTCTTTGGTCATGATGGTTTTGTATGCAACACATTGGGCAACTTTGTGACCAAAGTTATGACATGAGAAACATTGTCCATTAAAAAAGAAATTTCTGCGGTCATGGAACCTTCTATTGATTTTTACCTTTTGATTGCTATTTTTTTATTGTTCATCCTTGAATTGAAGTGGTCATGCTTTACCTGGGAACTGTCTTTATTATTCTGTTGAGTGACGAAGTGTTGTTGGCTGGCATTAGCTACATTTAGATAGCTTGTTGCTGAAGACAGAAAAGATTCACCGATATATCCAAGACCTTTCTTTACAAGAGGAGAGCGTTTCACCTTGATATTTTCATCTAAAGTTTCAGATCCTTTAGCAAATCTAAGATTTAAAGTTTTCAATTTCTTAATTTCCTTTCTTAGACTTTCTACATCACATTCTAATTTCTCATTGTGCTTCTCCTTTTCTATAAGTTTATTCTTTAGAGTATCTATGGCTATTTTTTTCTCTTCCACACATATTTTGAGTTGATTGATTTCTTCAAGAAAATCATTTTCTTCTAAAGCATCCATAAAAGTATCTTAAGCCTCACTACTGTCCTTTTCAAATTCCATGAATAGTCTAAAATCTTGATCAAATTCTCCTTCTTCACTATTTGATAGACCATTACTGTCTTCGTGATTATAATAAATTTTTATTTTGATGAAACGTTTCTTATTACATTTTTCTAAATCCCTCCCTTTTTCATGATTATTTTTATGAGGACGTTTAGCAGCGTAATGAACAAATCTTCCACAAGAAAAACCTTTGAAAGGAAGCTTACCTCTGAACCTTCTAGTGCCAAGTTGAAGTTTATTTACAAAATTTATCTCATCTTCTTTTGATACATACCCTGATTATTTTTGTTCTTCCACTTCCTTACCTTTTGCAGTAGCTCTAAAAGCAGCTTCTTTGACTTTAGACATACCTCCTTTCCTCATTTCACACGTAGTTAGAATCCCATGAAGTTGAACAATAGTAAGAGTTTGTAGATCCTTCTTCTCTTCAATAGAAAACACTTTTGACTCGAATTTAGGAGTTAGACATATTAAAAAAATTTCTACTAGAGTGGTGTCACTTATAACTTCACCCAGATTTCTCATACTATTTACAATCTCATCTAGACATAAAAATAAACTAGCAATACTTTCATCATTATGCATTCTGGGTTTTTCATATTAAATTCTGAGAGTTTGGATTTTATCACTTTTTACCTTGGCGTCACCTTCATAGCTCATAATGATTTTTTCCCATATCTGCTTTGCTGTATTTAACTACATAACTCTGAGAAATTCAAATTCATTCAGACTCCCCAATAATGCATTGAAAACCTTTGCATTGGCTTCATAGTTCTTACTTGTTGTTGGATCTTCTAGAATTGAAGCTGGATATTGGTAACCACCTTCAACTATAGCCCAAACATCTGCTCCAAAGACTGAATATAGGATTGTGTCCTTGGCTTCCAGAATATTAAATTGTTTCCATTGAAGAGTGGAGGTTGGATAGATGCTGCCCCATCTTATTTCATCTTCCTTCTAGCGATTAAGCTTCTTCAGAAGGACCCGCTCTCATACCAATTTTTGGGAAAAATACTGATAGAGGGGGGGGGGGGGGGGGGGGGATGAACTGGTATTTACAAGAATCACAATATTTTACTTTTCTTTTACTGATTTCTATACGCGACTTTGATTAGCCCAACTAGCGTATGTATGTGGAAATCCTTCCAGAAATGTTTGTATGCCCAAATAGATTTATTGTTCAGATAAATATTCAGAAACATTCTTTAGCCCAGATCATCAGTTATGCATCAGATTGCAGTAATAACAAAATAAATCATCACACAAAAAAATTACACAATAACACCAAGATTTAAAGTGGAAACCCAAGTTGGGAGAAAACCACCGCTATTGTCATCTCTGTCTTCAATATTTATTATATAGAAAATTTCTTACAATGTTGTATTGATGAAAACTCATATCAGTATGCAAGCATCTACTTGTAGAAGGTTGCAACCTTCTCTCATTCTCCAGCTGCTACTTGAAGGGATCTCCAACCCTCTGATCTTGTTTACCAACCACTACTGTAAGGGAGCTAAAACCTCCTGAGAAGATCACCAGCTTCTAATGGCAGGAAGCTTCTACTTCCATACTAAAGGCTTCAACCCCCAGACCCACTGCAGACCACGTTTCATAAATTCTCACACTGGATCCAACAGCTTCAACACAACTCAATATATATAGATCAACACCATTAATCATAACCCAATTTTTAAACAGAACAATGAGATCACTGTAACCATAACACAGTAATAGACCCATACTTCTGAATCAACACACATAATCAATTTCAACGTTGATCACTCATCACACTTAAATGCATACGCTACTTCACTTTACTGTAACCTGTGTGTGTACATGCTTTCCTGCACACCAAAATGCGCATAGATCTGTGGATACTGAATTTTCAAAATTTGATCAGACTCAAAAACATATATAAGGCATTCAGTCATACTCTTTTAGATTTAAAGAACGCTTATTCAGTCAACATCATCCATCACATTTAATCACTTACTCATTGACCATATTTTTACATAATCAACTAGCAGCATATACAATATTCAAACAACCCAAATATACATGAAGGCTTCATTGGCAGACAACAAAAATATAGCAACAATAAACAAATAATCTCTCCATCAAGCTTCATAAAACCATGAATTCCATACGTGCTTTTGTTGAAACAAACCAACATGTATACATGCTTTTACCGTGATGAACCAATGTATATTTTTGTAAATATTCAAGACTGCAAAAAGGTTCAGATCAACAGACTTAGCCATATTTTACCCTTTATTTTAGAAATCATGGGCTAGGTCTCATATCTAAAAATCTCACCAACAAATCAAGAAAATACATAGTCATTTCAGGTCTATAGATCCTGATCCATCATTGTATTCATAGGTGCATCATAATTTCAGATCTACCAATAAATAGTAACCCATTCCATGTATATATATATCATAGAGAAGTATTCAATAAAAACCCATACACTTCCACACCCTTTGCACTAGGAGCTTATTCTCCTTATATAGGTTGAGCTTTTCCTAATTCCATGAGCCAAAACCACACAAGTGCCGATGATATTCTTGGACGGAATCAAATAGATGATACAGTGCTCAATACCATGGGCTAAAACCATGGTAATTACCCCTGGTATAATCATTTTAAAGCACAAAATGAATACTCTACTTTTCTCATTATTTTCCACATGTGTAGGCAATTTTTCTTTCATGCACTCACATATAGAACCTTAAATATGAATATTAACCATGTTCTGTTGGACCTTATACTAAACCATAACCATCTTCTGCTAGACCTTCTGCCCATATATCATAATGTTAAGGCTAAGATAAATCCATTTATCTGTGCATAACATGCACAACATCAAGAACAATAGTTCCCAACATATCCAAGGCATTTGATGCCTCAAACCCATTTACCTTACCTTTCCTATTACCTTTCTCATAACTATCCTAACACTTCCATTTACCCCAATGGACCCAACCAATCCAACTGAATGTGATATTATTACCTTCATTTTCCATTTACTCATGCACTAAGATTCATCCAGGACTTACATTACCTATTATGTTTCATTTAACTCTTCCCGATCTCCATTAATTTTCTTCCTTCCCCAAACCAAATCCAAGGCCCTAAAAACATGAAAGGCAAGAAAAAGAAATAAACAAGAAGAAAACCATGAAAATCAATAGAAATGCAACACCATAAATAAAGTGGCATGGCCATGAACCATACATAACCAAAATTGTAAATCAAGTGCAAAAAAATCACAAAGTACTGAAAGCAAAAAACTCTCAATAGACACCATGACTCGATCCCCGTGGTTCCCAATTCTTCCAAGGGAAAGGTCAACCTAAGCCTTCTTTAATATTTCATGTAAATCTCTTTTTCCATGTAATCCCTTGCATCATACTTCCACAAACACACAACTTCCACTGCATAAGTAAATATAAAAAATATACCAGTTACCTTACCTTGTTTTTCCAAGCACGTTTCCACACTGCACACTTGCACATATCATTTCTCAATGGAATCCAATTCCTTGAGGAATATAGCCAAAAATGGAAACCGAATTTTATACCTATCAGATACATGTTCATGAATATAGTACATATCCACATAATGGAAGAAAAAAATCAGGGTTAAGAAGACTTCTTCTATGCAAAGCACTCATTCGTTTGGAATTCTATTTTCCAAGCATAGCCAACGGAATTCTCACCCAATTCCTTTCTTTTACCTCTTAACTTGTTTCATTTGAGACTTACTATGTGCTCTCACATCACTCAACTATTAGTTATATAAATAAATAAACTATTACCTTGTCATGCTTATACTAAGAATGTTTCCCTATAACTTCTCACACATGTTAGTGAGACATTCCAAAGATCAAGATATCACGTCTATTAATTTGAAATCAGTCTTTACCTAGAATAAAAACCATGTCATAATCAACAAAAATTCCAAACTGCAATCAATTCACATTCATATTCATAATACTACAACTAGCACCCACTTACACTCAAGTGCATATCAACTATCTCAACACATAATGTGTTATTACAACCATCTTAAAACAAGATCATTCATTCATGAAATATTATAGACACATACTTAATATATCACGAAGTTAATCAAATATTCAAACACCCTATAAATATACCATCTTATGTAAACAATATATGACATAATAAAACTCATACCTCAATGTATCTCAAGGAAGGCTATCACATCTCCAAAAATCATTCTAGATTAATATGACATAATCTCACAAATATAATGATTCATATATGAATATCATACCCATAACCTTCTGTAGAGGCTAGTTCATATTAGCATGATACATAATAAAATCAATATATTAAATTCAATAACCATAAGCATCATGCATATGACTGCAATGCATATAAAAAAAAGTTAATATCAGTCATGAGTATCCAATGCATGTGCATATGACCGCACCAATCAACTAGCATCTATCATGCACGTAACCACAACATCAATAGACTTAAAAGTGTGTACATAACCATAGTGCATATAACAACCATTAACCAACATACATGCATTCCCAACATACAAACATATATGACGATCTATGGTTGCCCCAAGGTCCAATGCTGCAACCTCGCTATAATGGTATGCATCTCCTACTCTATCTCAGCCAACGCATCAACATCATAACGTACCAACAACATTAGGACGAAAAAAAATACAAAAATAACTATCCCATTGTATACATAGAAATCACATAGACATATAACATGCATGCATGAAAAACACCATGAAAAACACATTCCATCTATTCAGTCCAAATGTTGAACCACGCTCTGATACCAATCTGTAACACCCTCCTCCCACACTTACCAAATCTTACCAATGCACTGGGGTAAATATGTGATGAAGAGTTACTATGATATGATTTAAACTCCTACATCACCTTAAGGAAGTTGAATCGACACAAGAAAATCTTAGTGAACTCTCTCAAGTGCTACAAGACCCACAGGAGCTAAAACACCACTCAAGTTGCCCAAACCCTGAGTCAAATTGATTTTTATTTGACCTGAAATCCCAGTCACATTCACAAGCCTACATCCGTGTGAATTTAGGCCTCCAATCGCATGCATAATCCTGCAACGGACAGAATGCAGTCTTTTTCACCCAGTTCTATGCTTGCGACCGCGAAATCTGAGGCAGTTTTCAGGGCTAGTCTCCAAACCAATGCCCATAACTTGATGCATATTTCAAAAAAAATAAATGGCATAAATACAAATATTCCAACACAAATCTTGATTAAGGACTTGACCTAACTGTTAGCCCCTTATGAATTCCTTAACAAGCAAGAAAGGGGCTAGATTTTTTCATAAGCCTTCAAGGAATGCATTTCCCTTGAAAACACATCATCCTTGAAGCCTTTTACAATTCCCTGCTTTGACTGTTTCCCTCTGCTGTTCTGAGTCAAAAAGCCTTGCTGATGAAGAATTATGCTCCAAAAGGCTTTTATTTTACCCTGTGTACCCTTGCAGAATGCTTCATTTCACCCCTTTTTCCCTTTTGTCAAAGTCCCCTTTGTTTCCCCTAAATTTCCTCTTACTCTCCTAAATCTTCCCAAAATCCCCATGAAATCCCACCCTTATCCTTTGTTTCCTCAAATCTCCCCTTTGTCCTCCTATCGTTACCCTCCCTAACCATTAAAAATTCATTTAAATGGGCCAAACCCCACTTTTTTACATTGTAATAGGGCTTAGCCCCTTTTTCCGCTAGCCCTCTTCAACCACTTCCCCACGTAACCCTTACCCAAGACCAAGCACTTAATGCCTTGGGGGCTAGTCGAAATCGCGACTTGCAAACAAGCGCAGCCCTTTGTAAAACCGCAAAACTCTGATGCGATTGCATTTTTCCGTTAAGTCCCACAGGGTGATCCGCACCGTTGATCTACCACGAAGATCCGATGGTGGAGCGCCAATTTCACCCCTCGCCCAATCGCAATCACAATGTTTTATGTGTGCCCCCCAATTGGCTCATCGCAAGTGTTTGCGACGCAATTAATCGCATCTCAAGTATTTGCGATGCGATTAATCACATCGCAATACAATGCGATTGCGTTGATCGCGCCATCCCTCCTATCCTACGATTACATCATCGCTCCATTCCGCCTGATCGCATGATCGAAAGTCCGATCCCCAATTGCTTCGATCCTCTGATCGATTGCATCGCAACCTTTGTAGCACGCGATGCGATTGCCGCTCGCTCCTGATCTCTGATTGCGATTAGACCTGCCGGGCCCACCATACCACTCTTCCGCCTCATGCATATAATAAAGGGGTTCTGCCTTTGCAAATCAGAAATTCGTATTATTTTCAGTTTACAAAGGGTTTTCCCCAATCACATCAGAAATATTGTCTCGTGTATAGGAATCTCCACCCCGCTCCGGTGGAGATTCCTTCTTCTTCGTTGTTTGATACCTTTTGTTTATTGTGCTTGGCCATAAACAATACTCTCTGATTGGCTTATTCTTCGCTGTCATTGTCTTCATCGGATGATGAGCTATCTTCTTTAGAGAGAAAGTTCCTTTTGGATCCTTCCTTGTTGAATTTATTAAATCCTTTCTTTTCTTTTGAGTTTTCATCACTTCTGTTCGGACATTTTGCTGCGAAATGCCCAACCTCACCACAGCTGAAACATGTCAATGGAAGTTTACCTTTGAATTTTCCCTTACCAATTTTTATTTTTCTCATAAAGCAAGCATATTCTTCATTTGAAAGACCTTCTCCATCATCTCCATTTTATTCACACTTGCAGGTGCATGTCTTTTCAATTGAAGGTTATTTGTCCTTATTCATTTTCTTAGATGCAATGAATGCAGTTTCTAGATGCGAAGTACCCTATTCTTCATCAAGTCTCATTTCTTATGCTATGAGAACTCCATGTAATTCCTCTTTGCTGAGTTTGTCCATATTTGCACTGTATTATAAGATTGATACCTTTGGGTTGAATCTCCCTGGTAACATTCTAAGAATCTTTCGTATAACAGTCTTCTCGTCAACTAGCTCTCCCAATCCTTACAGAGTATTGGTTATTTCATCAACGTATTGGAAGTATGCAACAATGTTGCAATCTTCTTTCATTCTGAGTTGCTCAAATTTTGCTCTATAGATTTGAAGTTTTGCTTCTTTGACATTTGAGTCACCTGCATATATATTCTCAAGCTTGTCCCATACATTTTTGGCGGTTTTACAACCCAACACCTTATGATAAGCAGATTCAATAAGTTCACTGATAATAATATTCTTTGCTTTTGCATCATTTACCAAATTCTTCTTACCTTGTTCATCCGCGATTGATGTAAATCCATTTTGAACAGTGTCCCATACTTCATAACCTTGCACCAAGAGATAGACCTCCATTCTTCCTTTCCAGAGTGCATAATTATTTTCATTGAATAGAGGTACACCATTCTTGGTATGCTCCATGACCTCCTTCCAGTTGTTAAACTGCTATTGAAGGAACCAAGCTCTGATACCAATTGTTGGAAATACTGAGAGGAGAGGGGGGGGGGTAAATCAATATTCCTTTTAATTAGAGCATTAGTTAATCTTAAATTATTATCAGTGTTTGTACAATGATAGCAGTAAACAAAAGGAACACAAATGCACATATTTTTTAAGGTGGAAACCCACTCTGGGACAAAAACCACCTAATGCTTTTCTAATATTTCTTTAATAAAGCTCCAACTTCCTAGAATCTAGAAAAGCATTATTCTCCTGCCCCCACTGGATGGACGCTCCAACACTTGAGATTCTTTACTAGTCAACCGAACGGATGCCCCAACACCCAATGAGCTACAACTCACCCTAGCACCACCCTACCACCCTATAGAAGAATAAAAGAAGAATGGACTCCCGTACGAGGGAAAATGGTCCACTTTACAATGATATAAAATGATGTAGAAGAAGAATACACACTAGACCATAACCCCAACTATGACACAACCACCTAATGATGATCCTAGACCTCCTGACACTGCCTCTTCAACTCTTGGCAAATAGACACTAGTACAATTTTTACAATAATGTATTTATAATGACTTAGTACAATGATACCTTTACAGTGACTGTATGCAGTGCTGCCCACTTGAAGACTTCATGTGATGAACTTCTTGCTGCTGTTCTACACCTTGGTTGCTGCTCTTGTCATGTTATCCTCTGCTGCACCTTGCTTTGCTTTGCTTCCCTAGAAATTCTGGTCCTTTGCAGCCCTTGACAACACATGATCTAGCTTTTTCTTGCCTTCTAGGAGTTCGATATTGAATCTTGTGTATCTCTGTTATTTCAAATCCCCAATCTGTAATTTTTGGTCCTGTAGTATTCCTCTGATTCATCTTTCCAGTGCCATAGGTCTGACCCAATTTGGATTCTTCAAGGGAGAGTTATGCTCAATCTCTCACAATGCCCTAATTATGGATTGTTTCTGTAGAGCGAACTTGTGCGGCACACCACATGTCACTATTTCTTCATTCAACTCTGAAATTGATAGAGAGAAGACTAAAATCCATGCAATATTTTCTACTTTTACAGAATTCTAATCCGATACTCAGAGAGAGAGTTATGACGATTTTCCCAAGGTCACTTCTTTGAGATGAATTTTAGGAGCTTGTAAAAACACTGATTTCCACAGATCATATCTCCGAAAATATTGTGCACCTTGATCTGAAATTTGTGCAAGAGATTCCTCAGGATTTTGGCTTCACCTAATAAAAATTTAAGCTTCTGAACCATCGTAGAAAGAAAGTTAGAGCGAAAATTCCATGATGACTTGTTTCAGATGGCGAAATCCCTTGCATAAGGAGGATATGAGGATCATAATTTATATAAATGATTAGGTTGAGAGGGGATTCAATAAGTGAACGTGGGAGGGATTCTAGGAGCTTAAAAAATATTAGTTATTACTTTTAAATGACCCATGCCACAACCCCATGGGGTTTTAGCCCACTAACTGGGGGTACAAACTTCAAACATGAATATCTCTCAAATTGTAAAGAATCACATGGCGTGCCATATATCAACGGAAACATCTCGACAAGTAGAAACCATAAAAATCATTCTTGATCCAGAATATATTAATTTGGTAGGTCTAAATTACCATGCAATATTGGGGTAGCCCCTGGTGCTGCTTGGGTTGACATCAATGACAACCGCTGATCAATAATAATGTTATTTTTTATTTAGATTTTCATCAATTCTTTTCTTTCAAGCCAAATGATGGATACCCTAGGTTAGTTGGTGGAGCCTTTGATCTTTATAACTTAGAAGGGGTTTTTTGTGAGAAGTAGAGATCTATGAGAGTGAATAGAAGGAAAACCATTAAGTAGAATGGTGGAAACATTTCATTGGTGGTGGAGCATAAGAATGTCTGAGGGGTCTGCTTTCAGTAGGTCCCTGACTGCTTCTATTTTAGAGGGGTTCCCCAGACCTCTACAGTTCCAAGAGACGAGATTCATTATTTACAAAGAGGGGGATTGGGGCCTCCCTTGGAAGGCCTTGGTCTGATATTTCGCCCAATAGACATTTCTATTGTGGATTGACTTCCTTGAATCTTGAGTCTTTCTGCCTCTTCTTCCCTCTTCTCTTTACGAGATTTCCTTCCTGCTTTTTTGGAAGGGCGCTCGTAGAATTCATCCTCGGAAGAACTAGAACTAACCACAGGTTTTTTCCTTGCTATTTCTGCGTAGGAAGGATTAGTGGGAGAGCCTTGATTTTCCTCCATCTGAGTTGTTTCCTCTCTCTCTTTATTTGGAGGAGAAGGGGCCGACTGTTCCTCATTCTCCTGATTTAGGTTGGCTTGTATGTCCTGCTCTCTTTCTGGTGCATTTGGTGGTGCTTTCGCTTCTTGGTTGCTTTTGGAGCTTGGTTGACCTCCTGTCATATTTCCTTTGCCTGCGCCTTTTTTTGAGCTAGTGTTTTTCTGGACTAGGGTCCATTGTTCCCCATTTTGTTTATCTGCCTGTTCCTCAGCCTTCTTCTTACAGTGCTTTGCAAAGTGACCGTGCCCATGACAATGCCTACATTTAAATGGCAGCTGTTCATAGTCCAGCTCTTGGACATGCGTCCACCCAGTAACAGTGAGCTTGATAGCTTCCGGTAATCCTTCTTCGAGATCTACTTCTACGCAGATGCGGGCGCATGAGTACTGATCCTTTCTTGCCGCCTGATCTATGTATTTTCCCAATGCATTTCCTATTGTCTAGAGAGATTTTGGATTCCAACAGTGGAGAGGCAAGTGAGGGAGTCTAACCCAAACCGGGATAGCCGAGGGAACATCCTGGGAGGGGTCGAAGTCGGGGGACCATTTGTTTAGGTAAAGGCCCTGAGGGCCCATGAAATATGGTCCGTTTCTGAAGATTAATCCTTTGTCTTCCGGGTTTTCAAAGACAAACACAAAGAAACCCTTACCTACGAAGTAGCTATTGACTCCCTCCTTGATCAGAGGCTTCCAGTTCCTTTGAGTCCAGTCCTCAACAGATTTGGGAGAGGGCCAGAGGCCCGTGAACTGGCCTATGAGACCCCTCTCCGCCAGATTCAGAGCCGATTTGCAGGTGTCTCCTTCGGGAAGAGCCACTGTGGGGATTGAGTCCAATTTTTTCACAAATTTCTGCTGAGACTGAGAAGGAGGGCGTTTGGGAGCATTAGCAATCATTGCCCTAAAAGCCGAAACCTCCAGAGGCGGAGGGGGATTGGCGGTCCTGCGGTCTTCCATGGTTAGATCTGACGCAGGGCAGGCCGAACAGGACGAAGATGGGGCGCGCTGGAGCTGCCAGCAGCCCAGGCGCGATCAGAGGGTGCAGTGGGAGGCAGAGCGGAGCCAGAGCCAACGTGTGCGAAAAGTCCTGATTATCTGAAAAAAAAAACTAAAATATATGCTATATTAACTAATAATAATTATAACTAAATTATATGGAAAGTGATATAGAGTTTTAATTTTTTTTTTTTTTTTAACATTGCTTAGTTCTAAGTAACTAAAATTTATTTATTTTAATAGTAATATTAATTAATAAATTATAAGGTAAGTGATGAAAGGTTTATTAAATTTTTTTAATAAATTTATTTTTAATGAAATATATGCTATATTAAATAATAATTATAAAATATAGGGAAAATGATCTAAAGTTTTTTAATATTAAATATTCCTAAATTCTAAGTAATAACTTACTTAATATAGCGAAGTCTCCTAAGGATTCCCCCCTAAATGTGGGGCTAAGTGAATTCTGCATTTCTTTCTCCATTCAAATCATTTCTTTTAAGGATAGACTAGGTGGTGATAAAAACAAGTTTTATGAGCCTATGGCTCTAAGACCAGTCTCAATGCTAGTTTAGAAAATTATAATTTCTCAAATCCAAATTTATGGTGACCTTTTGCTTGTGATTTAAGATATGAAAGGAGAATCCACCCAAATTCACACTACAAATTCAATTCGTGACATAAATTTTCTATAATTAACCTTCTCTCATAGTTATTTTATGCATGTTTACAAGGACACTAACTATAAAGCAAAAAAACTATTTAAGGATGTAGTGGCGTTGGAAAATAGGGTCTCGAAGATCACCAACATAACTCCTACACACTTCTTTGAAAATATTCTTGCCCCTGGGTTCTCAATATCTTTTTCTTACCTTAGAGTTGTTGAAAAGTGTAGCTTGGGAGGTGCTCCCACAAATATAGGGTGATTGATTTGTGTGGAGAAAACCCGTGAAAATGAAATTTTTTGGGAAAAGTACCATAGGTTGTCGGCTTTGGACCTATTATTGTGGGCTAAAGACCCAAAGATAATTATTGATTATTCTAATCATTGTTGTGATGGAATTTTATTGGATTAAAGGGCTCCTAAGTTAATAGTTAGATAACTATAAATAAAAGAGACCTAATGAGAGGTCAATCATGTCATAGAACTCATCTTTGTGAAGGATAACAACAAAGGAGAAGCTGCAGTTCAACTAGAGAGGAAAACTCAAGTGATATGTTTCTTTCTTGAGGAGGAATGATGCCCTCAAAGGAAGGTTGAGTATCTTGTATCTATGCTTGTTGAGGTTCTATGGCCAAGGATAAGTGCTCGCCAAATTCTGTTCATGCCTAAAGGAAGGTTGAAGCCCTAGGAGGAGGACACTGCTAGTATTTGGAGTCTGTTCTGCTTAAGGAAGATGGCCAAAACCCTAGGAAGAAGACAAAAAAAATACTTGCAGGAGATTGATCTACTCAAGAGGAAGAGGGTTGAAGCACTAGTAGGAGGCATTTAGGCCTCAAATTTCTGAACAAAGAGGAAAAATTCACTAATTTGGCCACTCGAGAGTTGAAGAAGGCAATATAAGGGCATAAAAGGGTGGTGCAAGTTGTTTGTAACTAGGCCATGAGACTTGTAGGAGGTTGAAGGCCTCAAATTGTGTATAAACAGGGTTGGGAAGATTTAACACTATATGTGACCAACAAGCAAGTTGTTATTTAATGATTGGATGGTTGTTGAGCGTGTTGGTCGAAGTTTGTTCATCAAGGAGTTGATAATGCTAGTGTTAGGAATCTGTAATTAGCAATATTGGCAAAGTCCAATCACAGAAACAACATTATTTCAACCACTTTGGGATTCTAGGATCTAGCCCTCCTGAATTCGGAGAGGGATCTCTCCAATAAGTGCAAAGATGGATTTGTCTTTGAAGTCTTGGGTAATGATATTAGGCTAGTTATGAAGGCCAAGGGTTTTGTTTTGTTTTCGGATGGTTGAGAATGACATATTGTTTGAGGGGAAAGTTCTAAATGCAAAGAGTTTCAAAGGTGTGAAGTTGCAAGCAATCAGAACAAGCTTCGGCCAAGAAGATAGATAATTGCAGGTTTTAGTCCATTGGGCTATGGAGTCATAATAGGGTTTAATTGAAACAATCAGGATCAAGAGTGGTCCATGGGGAAAGTCATCTATGTCTAAGGATCTCTTTAAAGTTGGATTTATGGAATGAAATGATACAAAAAGAATTGGAATTAAACAAATGAAGAACAAAGAGCAGCCCAAGATCTGGTAAGTACTTTTAAACTAGCTAGATTTTGACATACACTTAAGAAAGACATAAAAGCAATCTAGGATCTGGTAAGTACTTCGAAACTAGCCAGCCTTTGATACCCTTTCGATAGAAAACATATAAAAACAGAGGGAAACTTGAAGGCAACTGTTGGAGTAGAAACTAACGAGCCGGGCTCACCACAAATCCTCTCCTAGCTCTACTTTACTTGGTTACTTTCAAGAAAAACACAAAGATAACACAGAATGGCATAAGATCTGGCAAGTACTTCGAAACTAGCCAGCTTTTGACACATTCCAAGGGAAAATTTCAGACAGTCTTTTGGGATAAAACTAGGACCAGAGCTCACCATATCTTCCTTAGTTCATCTCTACTTAACATGAAATGAAAATAACATTCAGGAATAATATTTAGCTGAGACAACAGGACGAGGGAACGCCAGAATTCCTATGCTTAAACTGAATGAAATCATTCCTAAATAACACGAATTGGAAGAAAACATGTAGATAAAGATTTTCAGTCAGAGAAGGGTACTGATATACGATAGGTCCTAACTCTATGCATGTTGTTCTTTATAAGAGAAGATGAACACAGTGAAAATAGAAATAAAATAACAATTTACAATAAGAAATAACATCACCGTCGACATAGACCAGGATCCCATAAATCAACTTGTATTGATTCTCCAAACCAGTTACAGCTTTAAGTCCAATGCTTTAGTTTAGCAATCATCTAAACCTTCCAGACTAACTTATCTATCACAAGCAGAGCTTCAAGAGCCAGTGAACACTATTTACAAGTAGAAGTCTCAAGCTCAAGTATATTTCAAAGTTCTGTAACCAACAACTTCTCATTTTCTACAGAAGTATTTATAGAAGAATGAGGAGGTGAGATCTAATAAAAGATCTCCTGGGTCAATTAATACAAACTTAATGGCTTCTCGGCCTTTGAGGGGCTCGATGGAGAAGCGTACATAGGTGTCCTTTGTATTAAATGTTTTATAATTAAGATTAAAGCTCGGTGGGAGCTTTTATTGACTTTTAGGCTCTGTTCAGGATGTAATAACTCTGCTGATATTTTGTCATTAAACTCATTTAGAAAAATTAATTGTTTGGTTGCGTTGAGGCAAATATCTGATTTTTCTCAATAACTTCGACCTCTGTTTGAATGCTTTGAGGCACAGGTGGATTTGTGGTAGCTGAGAGGAATCAATTTGCCTCTGTTGAGGTGGTCGAGGCCTTTCTGTCTGATAAACACTTATGATTTTATTTAATTGTGTTTTAATTTGGAGGATTAGGCTTTTGATAATCAATGTTAGCTGTAATCCCCAAATTGTATTCAATCTTTCTGTTCTGCTGTGTTCTGTCTTCGACACTGATACTCTTTTAATTTATTTAACTCTGCGTCTTGTTGATGTGCAGCGCTGCGCAGGGCTCATATGGCATGAATGCCCATGAAGCATCGATGAGACGTGTAGTAGAGCCTTGTGAATGGTTACCTTTGATAAATCAAAGGCGTGGGAATTGTCATTCCCGGCCTTCGGCTTTTTCTTTAATATAATGGAAAACCATTAAAACCTGCAACATACGAAACTTATATTATAAAATCCTGTGTTTTTGGGTAAACTGCTTTAGAGGGCGTGGGGAGAGAGCATGGCCATTGGATGGCATTATCCAATGGTGGGGATTCGTTTGAGGAGGTCAAAAGGAGAGAAGAGGGAGAAAATATGTCAGAACCGTTGATCGGAGATTGACGGTTGGGAATACACGTTAAAATCCTCTTGGTGGAAGGTAGAGGGCGATGAAACCATGAGGGAAAGATCTGGGACCGTCCGATCTGGACACGTGGACGGTCCAGATTCAAATCGGAGGATCGCAATCGGTCAGGGAAAAACAAATGTTAAAAATGCACCCGATGAAAAGATCTGATGCGATTAAATTTAGACCGTCGATCTGCAGATCAGATCGACGGTGGGAGATGCATCGGGAGATCGTAATCAGCGGTTTTGAATAAATTTTTTTAATTGTTCCAACAAAAAAACTCCGATGCGATGATTTTGGGGCCGTTTATCTGTAGATCAGATCGAAGGTGGAGGATGGATCGGGAAATCGCAATCGGCAGGCACTAGGCGCGGGCTTAAACCTTTGTATTTTTCTGATGCGATGGAGGAAGGCCGATACGATGGTGCGATTGGGTCATCGCAATCAGAGGTTTCAAAGGGGCGTGATCGCAAGAAACCTTGAAGAAGTTTCCAATGCGATGGGCGTGGAAAACGCGCTAACCGTTGATGTGTTTTAAAGGATCAACAGTGGAAAATGGTTTAAAACGATGAATGGGCGAAACCCTTTGTAACATAGAAAAAATGGATTTTTTGTGAAATACAAAGGAAAATAATAGATCGGAGATGAATTTTCACAATGATTTAGCGCCCGATTGCGGGCCCATGGGTTACATGGATCGATAATATGCTTGGGGAATATAAGGCGCGGGGCTAATCGGCATCAGAGTTTTCAATGTTTACATACAAAAAGACTTGCGTTTTTTCGGTAGTTCTGATGCGATAAGCGCTCGATGGGTCAGCACCTGGTTTGTAGGGCGTGGGCATGTGGGGGAAGTGGTTTAGGATTTTGGCCCAAGGGGGCTGAAACCCATAATCAAAATACTTGTTTTTAAAGATATTTTCAGAGTTTTCTGATGGATTTGGGGATTTTGACAGAGTTCAAAAAGGAGTTTTAAACTCTGTAAAGGGGATTTTATGAAAGGGGAAAAGGAAAAAATGAAAATAGAGGAAGTTTATAGGAATGAAAGGGGAGCAAAATGTAGGTTAGTTTTTCAAGTGGCAGTAGGGAAAAATGGCCTTTGCAGTAGTATTTTCACTTATGGAAACAACATAATTTCAGAGTATAAAAAGGAACATCAGTGAAGATTTGGACAGAGGCATGAGGCCTTCAAGAGTCTTCAAGAGATAACATTTTTTAGCAATAAAACTTGTTTCTTGAAGGCTACAAAAATGATTTAGCCAACATTTGATATAACAAATTTTATAGCTGGCTAACAATGGCTCCACTTGGGGATGGTGCCTTCTTGAAGGCATCAAGAACTTCAGACTTGCATTCTCTGGGAGGCTGATTAGTGCCTACTCCATTGGGCTGCCTTTCTTTACTTGAATGATTTTTCTTTTTTTTTTTTTGCTCTGAAACATATTAGCAGCCATGAAAAAAAATGAATCTTTCATCAACACCGGATTTCTACCTACCCAATCCTACTGATCTAACATTTTTTCTTCTTCAGAGTGCACTTGGATTGGCAAACTATTTTCACAACATTTTATTCTTTTGAAAGCAAGAAATCTAAACTATTTCTACTCCTTATTTCTCCATGGACTCAGTTTAAAGAGTTGAGTCCATATGTTTCTCTACCTAATCTACCATCTGTTGGGATTAAACTGTCCAACAGATTTTATTCACTAAATTCTAAAACAAAAATTCAAAATCATACAAGTCAGGATTGAACAGTCTAACTTGATGCTAATCTATGGCATAAAAAACAAACCACACATAGATATTATTCTGTAGAAAATTAAATCAAAATGGAAGGCTTAAGATCTGAAAGTTCAAGCACTTCCTTCATCGTTTACAACTCTGTTTTGACTCTTACTTGAGCTGTTTTTTGCTTGTTCTCTGGTTCAGATTTTGAGCTGATTAGAACCAGTTTATCTTGTTTTGACTCAAAAATTTAAAACAGATGTGAGTCATTCTTGTTTGGAAATTTAGGTTCAGACTTTGAGCATGTTTGAACCTTTAATTTCTATCCTAAACTATCTACTAATAAGCCAAGATTAAACAGTTTAGCAAATCGAATTCACTAATCCTATCAGCAGTAAATTTAAAACTAATTAGTCAAGATTAGGCTGTTTGACTAATTAGAAGTGCGTTTTTCAGGAGTGGCATTTAAGCTTGCACACTTTCATATTTGTTTCTCTTTTTGTTGGTATGGGGCTGTACCTTTATTGTTTTTGCAATGTGCCCTCTTTTCTTTCTTTCATTGTTTTTGTCTTTTGATTTTTTCTACCTTTGAATGCAATGGTGGATGAAATATTTATAATGGAAAAAAGATAAAAAGGCTTCAAAACATGACATGGATTAAGAGAAGTAATGCTTGAGCATCCTGCCAATGACAGGACCCCCAAACAGTTCAGCTCCATTCAACTCTTGTAAGAAAAATGCATTGTTACCAGCAGCTGAATGAATGAGATAAGGGCCAAGCCATAAGTTATCAAATTTTCCATGCTTTCCCTTGTCTTCTCTCCTTGAGTCCCACTTTAAAACTTTGTTCCCAATTTTGAAATTGCTGGCCTTTGTTCTTCTGTCAATTTTTTTTTTGATGCTGTTCTGCTTCTGTAATGCCTTGTTATAAACTTCCTCTCTGGTTTGTTGAAGATGAATCGTTTGATTGATCCTTCTGATCACGTCATTATCTTTAGTTTGCATCTCTTGAATCAACTTCATAACTGGTACACCAAGGCTGGTCGGAAAGATTGCATCAGTGCCATACACAAGTTGGTAGGGTGACATTCCAATAGATTTATTCAATGTCAATCTGTCAGCCCAAAGTGCATGCGCAAGATTTGTGTGCCAAGACTTCTTGTTGTCCTCCAACAGTTTCTTGATTATGTTCACTAAACTCTTATTTGAGGATTCTGCAAGTCCATTACCTTGAGGGTAATAGGCCGTGGAATGCCCCAATGTTATCTGATATTTGTGATAGAATTCAACCATCTTCTTTGATCCAAATGCTGCTGCATTATCAGTGATGATCTTGGTAGGACAACGAAATCTAGAGAGAATATTATTCTCCATGAATTTTATAATAACAGAATTATTGGCCTGCCTACAAGGGATGGCTTCTATCCATTTAGTGAAGTAGTCTGTGGCAGTGAGAATCCATCTATGCTGGGCAGAAGATGGTGGATGGATTTCTCCTATGAAGTCAAGTCCCCACTATTGAAAAGGGGCTTCAACAGTGATTGGATGCAGAGGCAAGGGTAGCAGCTTCCTTTTGCCTTCGAAAAGTTTGCACTTATGGCAGGCTGTGATAATCTCGTGCACATCATGAAAAAGAGTAGGCCAATAATAACCAGCCCTCAAAATTTTCTTGGCTGTTGTCTTCCAGTATAAGTGGCCTCCACACTCCCCTTCATGGAACTCGTGCTTAACCTTCTCTGCATCATACTTAGGAAAGCGCTCGCTACTAGAAATTTGTGGAATGTACTCACTAAGCCTAGCCTTCAAAGAAACATTTTCACTGATAAGTATATACCTCTAGATTTATTGATTGGCTATGTGAGAAGAACAAAGTAGAGTGTTCATAATTTATCTAACTATTGGAAAGCATTCACTCTTTCCTTTCTGATTATTAGCTAATTTCTTGTTTGGAAGGTTGGTTTAAGTACATTCGTAAGACTCAGGGTGGATGCCATTATGGGTTGCAATGATGACATTTTCATTCTTGATGAAATAGTCATATATCTACAACATATAGGAAGGAAACTCTGTTTAGTGGATTGTTAATCCAAGGAATGTAAGTATGTGGTGCACTATCTATTAAGCAGCTAAATATTCTAGAGGATTGGAATCTACCATGAGAGATATTTTAATCCATGCTATTAAATTCCCATACGAGAATCACCAAAGTATAAGACGAATTGGTTTCGGTTTTCAATTCTTTGGGTGGTTATTTATTATGCCAATTTAGGTTATCAAGTAAATATTTTAGATTGAACACTAGATAGTTTATGGTGGTGAAGACACCTTTGAAAACTAAAATCATTCTTAAAAAAAAATATTTGATGTGGTGTTGTCGTTGCCACATCACCCTCCAAAATTTCACTCCATTTGCATTTTGGAGCCTACCTTATCATCGTATCAAATGTCACCTTGGTTGTAAAGTGTTGTTTGATATTTCCCAAGTGTTCTTGAATCTTCTCAAGTGTCTTCACATCGATTAGAACATCCTTATATGCATTTCATGGTCATAACACCTTTGTTGTTGTAAAACGACACTTTCCGCACACACTTCACCGTTTCTATTTGGGGAATGTGCATAAAGTGACGTTTTTATGTATATTAATTGTTGGTTAAGTTTGTATAATTTTTCTCCATGAGTTAGTATGTGTCACACATGGTTTTATGTATAGGAATCATCTTTCTCACCCCCTGACCAATCATCCATACTTAGACAAAATTTGGTTGCAAAGCAAGCCCATTAAGGCTAATAGTGCATGAGCGCACTCTTAAACCTTGATGGGAGACCCATGATTGTTTAGAAGTGCACCGTGTGCCCTCCTAGAGAGTTGGTCACACTTAAAAAGCACGATGTTATGCACTTGACATGCGAGAAAACCAGAATACCAGAAATACGAAACAGTATGGAAAAAAACACAGAAAAATCACATGAAATGAGACAAACTGCAAAGATATTTTATTATTCAAAAGAATATTACAATGTTCACTTGCCTCTTCAAGGGGGAAATCGCCAATAGAGTGAAGCTAAATTAAAATAAAACTCGATGATTCTGCCCCTACTATATAATACTATTTATAGCTTAATGACATCCAAAATCCTAACTACTAGTGGTCCCTTGCATAACACTGATTAACCACTTTAATTATTAACTATGAACCATTTATAACTAATTGTGGTCCCTTTTCTATAATGCGGGTCAACCACTTACAATTATTATTAATGTGGATAACCGCTTATGAGCTTTATTGTCTCAATTAACTAACTATGACTCTGACTAGGCCCCTTGGGCTTATTACATAAATAAAGGGGTTAGGGTTGGACCCTAACACATGAATCCCCTTCCCTATGCCGGTCTGCACCCTCCAAATTGACTAATTATTCCTTAAGCGTACTCATTTGACTCAAAGAAGTGCGCCCTCGTTGAGCGTGTTGCGACATCCCAAAGAACCGAAGCTTAACTCTTCAACCTTCCCCTTTGCGTCATGCGCCCTCTTGATTTGCTTGAGCACACTAGCAGAACCATTAGGCACGAAGCCCCAACCTTCAGCCTTCAAGGGTACACCTTGTGCACTTCCTAAGGCCTAGAGGGCACATGAGTCCACCTTGAAGGCATGAAGCCTCAACCTTCAACCTTCGGGAGTGCGCCCTGCGCCCTCCCGCTTTCCCTTGGGCGTATAATGCACTTGGGAAGTCTGAAGCCTTCCCCTTCCTCCTTCAGACTTGCGACATGTGCCCTGCCTTGATTGTTTTATTTATTAGGGTGCATGAGCGCATCCCTAAGCCTCGAAGCTCCTCCGCCATAGTCCTTCAACCTTTTAGAATGCACCCTGAAGCTTCTTTGACTGTTTTAAGCGCACTGAAAAGGCATAAACATGAAAATATGCATAAAAAATGTAGAGTAGGAGATTTTCATACTGATGGTTTCTCATCATGAGTGATTCATCTAGGTGGCTCTAGACAAAATCAAAGGTCAAAGAGGGATTTTAATATCTCAAAATTAAAATTGGTCAGATTTCTCTTGAACCAAGACCAGATCAAAGTGCTCGTCGCCTTGTTTCCAATGGTGCAAACGACACTCCAATCCAATTTCGTATGAAGGATATTAGGCTGGTAAAAGTGGGTAGTGGGCCAGGATTAATGGTTCTAAAAATTGACCGACATTCCCGAAAGCAGACGAAATTATTGCCTACTTAAAATTCCTAACGACCCTTGTTTTTCAGAAATTTGAAAACGACTATTTAATACAAAAAGAAAAAAATAAAATAAAATTAATAGGGTGGTGGGCCACCAACTCCACCACCCCCAAAAACCATATCAATTGTTATGTTGGGGTGGCAGGTGGTCAAACCTTGCCACCCCCAGACCTTACACCATATATTACATGGTGGGCGGGGCACACGTCGGTAGACCTGCCACACCCAAACTGCATGTCTCAAAATGTTAACAACCCAACTATCAAAATCGATGGTCTTATATATATAGCATATAACGATACAAAACTAGTGGGAATCGAACCCACGGTCGGCGAGTCTACTGACCCCACCCAACGCGATGGCCCCACTTTATTAACTACCCGCATAACGTCAAAAAAAGAGTTAACGAAGATCCAAAACGGTGCCACTGCACCATAATTAACGACTGATGGTTCAATACCAACAATGCGGTGGGTTTAAAATAAAAAGTGCACCAAGTTTGGGGTTCGGTGGGGATTGAACCCCGAGCCATTCGCCGACCAATTTTAACCTTTTCCAACAGGCCAAAAGATCTTATTATTTTATTTTCCCAAAAATCTATTATATAACTCTCATTCACCATTCGAATGAGGGGCAGATTGGCGGAGAACAGAGGCAGCGAAACACGGAGCGGAAGCGGAACTCGGAGCAGGGTGGAACTGTGATTTGTAAGGGTGACATAACCCTAAACATGGATGCTAAAATATTCTGTGGGAGATTTTAATTTTACAGTGTTAGAATGATATCAATTTTATAGTCATTTTTCTTAGAATTTTGTAGGGAGCATGATGGTGAAGTCAGACTCACCATTTGAGCAGCAGAATTGCAAGTGCCCCGCAATGAGGAATATTTGAAGAATATTGAGGAATCTAAAAGATTCCCTTGGAGGCTAAATTTTCCGGTGTTGGAATATGGCTGAATTTATACTCTTTTTTCCCAAAATTTCGCAAGGATCGTGAGGACGAGATAAAAATTTCCATATGAGTAGCAGATCTCCAGTCAACCAGTGGTGAGGAATCTTTGTGGAATCATTGGGAATCGAAAAGATTTCCGAAGGCCCAGATTTTGATGGTGTCAGAATTGGACGAGTTGACAATGATTTTACACTAATTGTTGCCAGGAATTTAGTGGTGTAGTCCATTTAAGCAGTCGAGCTTTACGTTTTTTGGCCATCTTCGGAAGTGGAGGTACATGATGCAATCATGTTATGTTTCCTTTTGTTATTGCTGAGATGATGTTACTCTTGTTGAGATCCCTATTTGACAATATGTTGTGGGATGCTTGTTGCCAAATTATTGTAAGATTGTATTAGCTTGTTATGTTGAAGGAAGACCCATTTTGAGTGAAAGTTACTATAGGGAAAACATATTGTGGAGAGACCTGCCACTCTTGTTGAGGGAAACTGTCCTTGTTATGATAAAGAACATGCTATGTACATCATCATCATTTACAAAATTATATGAAGCGACCTCCACTCTCTTGACACCGGGACCGAAGATGTAGCGTACACTAGGTGAAATCCGTTATCGAATGTGTCGTGTTCTTGATTTTTTGATCATAATTATGTTTCCTCTTGTTTAAGCATGCAAATATGGTTCTTTTATGCTCTTTTAAATGGAATTTTATTAACATCACAGAAGTAAAATATGTTGGATAATTCTGGTAGGTGAATAAATATGGATCAATGATTGCAGAAATAGGTATTCCAGGGACCTTATGGTGAGCACACACAAGGAATATCGGGAAAAGAGGTAAAGAAAGGAAGCATGATAAGAACTAAAAACACACTTGAAACTTGACGATCAAAGCACCCTAAAGACTCCAAGATTGAAGACCCTTTGGAGGGTGGAGGTGCTATGATCATAATATGAAAAAAGATTAGACACAATGGAAACTATATCACCACTAAAGCAGATCCATGTCACGAGTCACTGTTAGTCCTAGTCATCCAAGATAGTGACATATCTAGTTTCATCATATGATGATGTGGAAGTCAAGATGTAATATTGTAATCATTGTAAAGGTCAAACAAGTAGAAGTCCAAGAGTCATGTGTGAAATCAAGAGTCATGGAAGTCCAAAGGACATGTAATACCAAAAGTTATATGTAATTCCAAAATTCATTTGGAACTTCAAAGGTTGTAGAAGTCCAAAGGTCCTGAGAAGTTAGAAAGTCAAGGGTCATGAGGATATTAAAGGTCATTCCTCAAGTTATAAATAGATCCTCATTTCTCATGTAAAGGAATTTTAACCTTGGCTTATCCCATAAATCATAAGAGAGATAAGTTAGTACTTTTGGGGAGTAATTAGTGGCTCCAACGCTCCATTATTGGAGTAAGTGATTTTCATTGTATTCATGCATCTTAGGAGTTTTACTTAACATTTGAAGTCTGATGGACAACATATTTTCATACATGGATTATGAATGTTTGTAAGGCTATTTTGTGAATGTTTATGATTCATGTTTGTTTTCACCAATACTAAGGTAGTTGAACTATTTCAGTTATTTTAGTGTTTTTTCTATTGAGAATGTGTTGTAATGGTTAACGATCGTCCTGTATTTGTGGACTATTCTGCTAGATGTTAGACAAAACATTCCTTCTTATGTGTGTCTTTCTTAGGGTGGTACTATTACATTTCTCTTAGAGGCTTACCATTTATCCCCTCTGTAGTAGAAGAACCTTGATGCACCTGCAACTGAACATTCACCAGGCACACTTACGTGCTTTTTGAAGGCACATATGCGATTCTCTCTCTTGTTGACAGCTAAAGCCAAGGAAATTTTTTAAGTAGACGACAAATGAGCCATATTCTAGATGGGTCTCCTACCCTAAATGGTGCGAGGTCTAATTGGGACCGGATATCGGGGATACCCCCTTGAATGTTGGTAGGTCCAACACTGTCAACATGTGGTTAATCCTCAAAGGGGAATCTCAATGTGGGATGTAGTTCAAAAAATATGTTTTAATGGGCCTAGTTTATGTTTCCTGTGTAAAAGGAAAACCAAAGACATACAACATGTTTTGTTCATTGTTTGTTAACAAAGGAGGTTTGGTTGTAGGTGAGAAATTTTCTCAAGTTACAAGATCCATGGGACGAGGTACGATGGACCTCTATTTCTAGGAATGGTTTTCTTTAATAGATCTTAAACCAATGTGATCTCTCCCTGTTTTTGTAAATTAGAGTATTTTGATAGATAGAAATAGATCTATCTTTAAAGGAAGATTTTCCTTGTCATATGTAGTGGATTTCAAAGCAGATGTACTCTTTAATTCTTATCTTCAATAACCAAGAGGCCAAGTTGTAGAAAAAATATGGTTTGTCTACAACATATAGGTGTAATGGGGGATTTGGATTTGATCATTAATTCAATCAAGGTTAAGGTCTAGATTCATAACTTAAATTTGGTATCTTTGGCCCTCCAAGTAGAAGTTGTTTGTGACACTTTTAAGTAGATTAATTTTTAACATATTCACGAGCATAAAACTAAAGAAAATAATTTATTCAAAGAGAGCTTAAGGTTCATATAAGATTTTTTTTCACAAGGGTTCTTCAGAGACTTTACTATAAGGCATGCCACGTGATTCTTTCAATAGATTAAAAGTTGTTGAGGTTTTCCATCACAACAAAACCCACAGGTAGTAGTAAGCTTCCAAACCCTTATCATTAGATTGAGTGGGAAGTTAAAAGTTCTCACGGTGTCAATTAGTCCACGTAATTAATTCCCAATGAGGTGAGTGTGATGACGACTCCAGCAAAAGTGACTTTATATTGTGGATAAGGATATAATTATAAGATTTTGGGTTAATAGTTTGGAATTTTTTTTGTTTCTTGTAGTACAAAGCTCAACTCCTTTATGTAAGCTAGAGAATTAATTATTTTCTTATTTGGATATCAATTTTTGACAGGGCCATAACCACCTTTAGGATGTACTTTAATTTTATCTTGAATATAAAGTATATATTTTCCACAGGGGAAAAAATGATACAATGCATTTGAAATGTCTAATCCAAAGTTTGAACGTCATCTCTAAATTTGCTCGATATAAGGATGTAGACATCTCATAACACTCCCTTAAAGAAGTGTTAAATAAATATTTTCCTTGGGATTTATTTGGTGGATCCTCCCAGGGATTCCCCCCTAAATGTATGGTTAGGTGAATTCTATTTCTTCCCCCATGCAAATAATTTCTCTTAAGGATGAAATAGGTAATGGAAATGAGAAAAATGGAGGAGGTCGAGTGCTCTTCCCCCTACCAGGCCATTAAAGAGTCACCTAATCATACTCTAAGGAATGGTAAACCTTTACTTGTTTGTGATAATTGTTGGAAATACTGGGGGGGGGGGGGGTGAATCAGTATTCCTTTCAATTAGAGCATTAGTTAATCTTCAATTATTATCAGTGTTTGTACAATGATAGCAGCAAACAAGAGGAACACAAATGCACACAGGTTTTAAGGTGGAAACCCACTCCAGGACAAAAACCACCTAATGCTTTTCTAATAATTCTTTAATATTCAACTCCAATTGAAAATAAAGCTCCAACTTCCTAGAATCTAGAAAAGCATTCTTCTCCAGCTCCCACTGGATGGATGCTCCAACGCCCAAGATTCTTCAGTAGTCAACTGAACGGATGCCCCAACACCCAATGAGCTACAACTCACCCTAGCACCACCCTACCACCCTATAGAAGAATAAAAGAAGAATGGACTCTTGTACTAGGGAAAATGGTCCACTTTACAATTCATTAGGGGAATTTTGAGGTCTAAAATGGGCTTCATAAGAAAAATGTACAAAAAAAATAAACTTTATAACAACCAATAGGATTCAAGATGATGATGTCAACCATGGGGGATGATTCACCATTTTTTAAATAAAAGGGTAAAAATATTAAAAAATAATAAAATAATAAAACTACTTTTTCAACTCGTATTTTCAACTTATCTCCCAAAATTTTTACTCAAATTTCGGAGTGGAGTGCCTAGTTGGATGCGGAATTTAATTCCTCATCCGAGGAATTGCCCATGTTTAACATACTTTCGATGAACTCTTCTACACGAAAAAATAGAGAAATACATAAAAAACGTGATTGTAATCACGTTTTTATGTATTTCTCATTACGTGTAGTAGGACCCATCGAAAGTATGCAACATGGGTACTCCTTGGATGGAGAATTAAATTCCGCATCCAACGAGTACTCCCGCTCGAAATTTGAGTAAAAACTTTGGGAGATAAGTTGAAAATATGAATTGAAAAAGTAGTTTTTTCATTTTTCCTCTAAAATTTGATGATGTCATCAAATCTTATTAGATTTTTTCCACTATTATTTTATAATTTCCTTAGGAGGCCCATTTTAGACCTCAAAAGTCCCCTAATGTATATAGAATGATGTAGAAGAAGAAGACACACTAGACCATAACCCCAACTATGACACAACCACCTAATGATGATCCTAGACCTCCCGACACTTCCTCTTCAACTCTTGGCAGATAGACACTAGTACAATTTTTACAATAATGTATTTACAATGAATTAGTACAATGACACCTTTACAGTGACTGTATGCAGTGCTGCCACTTGAAGACTTCATGTGATGAAATTATTGCTACTGTTCTACACCTTAGTTACTGCTCTTATCATGCTATCCTCTGCTGCACCTTGCTTTGCTTTGCTGCCCTAGAAAGTCTGGCACTTTGCAGCCCTTGAAAACACATGATCTAGTTTTTTCTTGCCTTCTAGGAGCTCGATATTGTATCTTGTGTATCTATGTTATTTCAGATCCCAAATATGTAATTTTTAGTCTTATAGTATTCCTCTGAGTCGTATTTCCAATGCCATAGGTCTGACCCAATTTTCGTTCTTCAAGAGAGAGTTATGCCCAATCTCTCACAATGCCCTAATTATAGACTGTTTCAGTAGAGCGAACTTGTATGATGCACCACATGTCACTGTTTCTTCATTCAGCTTTGAAATTGATAGAGAGAAGAGTATAGTCCATGCAATATCTACTAATTTTTACAGAATTCCAATCTGATACTAAGAGAGAGAGAGTTATGACGATTTTCCCAAGGTCAATTATTTAAGATGAATTTCAGGAGCCTGTAAAAACACTAACTTCCACAGATCATATCTCCGAAAATATTGCGCATCTTGATCTGAAATTTGTACAGGAGATTCCTCAGGATCTTTTCTTCGTTTCATAAAAATTTCATCTTCTAAACCTTCGTAGAAACAAAGTTAGAGTGAAAATTCCATGATGACCTATTTCAGATGGAAAAATCCCTTGCATAAGGAGGATATGAGGATCACAATTTATATAAATGCTTAGGTTAAGAGGGGCTTCAACAAGTGAACGTGGGAGGGATTTTAGGAGCTTAAAAATATTAATTATGAATTTTAAATGACCCATGCCACAACCCCATGGGGTTTTAGCCCACTAACTGGGGGTACAAACTTTAAACATGAATATCTATCAAACTGTGAAGAATTACGTGGTGTGCCATATATCAACGGAAACATCTCGAAAAGTAGAAACCATCAAAGGCATTATTGATCCAGAATATATTAAATTGGTAGGTCAAAATTTCCATGCAATAATGGGGTAGCCCCTGGTGCTGCTTGGGTTTACATTAATGACAACTGCTGATCAACAATCTCCCCCTTTGGCATTGATGGCAACAAAAGTACTCCCCCTGAAATCATGACACCTCTTCCTACAACATTCTCTCCCCCCTTTGACATCAATGGCAAAGGATAACTCCCCCTGATACACAATCATCCTGCGGACCTGTACACACTTCCACTCCCCCTTTATATTATGAATAAGGAAAATCTAATGAGAACTTGAGAGAATCCCAAGCTTCTGGCCAAGATATTCCAATGCTTCACGAGTAATCTCATGATAATCAACGCTTCCTTCCCAATCTGTATCTTTAAAGGCATGAATAATGAAATTTTTACCCTTGGGATACCACAAGCCATATTCTATTTTTCCCTTTAGATATCGAAGAATTATTTGATGGCAATAATATATGATTCTTTTGGTGCTGCTTGGAATCCTGCTACTTGTCCAACTGCTTGCATAACATCTGGCTGGGAGGCTGTTACATATAGAAGACTACCAATCATAGATATGTACAACCTTTGATCCACATCCTTAGATGAGTCGTCTATGCTCAATTTGAAACCTGTTACCATTGGAGTAAGGATGGTTTTGCAATCTTCCATTTTGAATTTCTTTAGCATTTACTTGATGTACTTAGCTTGACATATAAATATTCCTTTCTCTTGCTAAGATATTTGAAGCCCTAAGAAGTATGTCAGCTCACCAAGTAAAGACATCTCGAAATCACTTTGCATCTTTGTAGCAAAATTCTTACTTAGTCAATCATCATTGCTACCAAATATTGTATCATTCTCTTTAGCTATTAGATGTGCTTTAATTGCTTCATCCAGAACATATATGTCGTTTGGAGCTCGACTTGTTTTAGCCACAATTTCACCATACCTGCCTTTCTTGATTTCACATTTTGTGGAGTTGAATAGTATTGTGTGTCCTTGATCAAAAATTTGTCCAACACTGAGTAGATTTTGATTCATGTTTTCAACCAATAGAACATTCTTGGCTAGAGAATCTTTGCTTTTGAGAGTGACAATACCTGATCCTATAACATTTGAAGATACATCATTTCCAAAGGACACGGTTCCAGCCTTCTTCTCTTTCAAAGATACAAATTTCTTTCTATCTCCAGTCATATGTGTTGAGCAACCGCTATCAACATACCACACATATTTATTGTTTTGAGGCTTGAGAGCGAGAGCACAATTATGAGTCTTCTTCTTCTTCCATGTTCGTTCGTTCTCTGGCTTCGAAGATTCTTTTGGAGCATTTTCAAGTCTGCAGTCTCTAGCTATGTGTCCAAAGTTTCGGCATATTTGCAACATTCAATATTATTTCTTAAATGTTAACATCTATTGATGTTTCGCTGAGCCCTGGGAGGTTCATATTTGACAGATCTCCTGGAATTGTATTCGTTCCTAGGGTACGTGTGAAATTCTACAACTTTATGACCAAATTTTCCACATGAGTAACAGTACCCATAAAAAATATGTTGGTACCTGGATGGAAATATTTGTCGAGGAATTATCTTCCAAGGCTATTCTTGCAAATCTTGTCCAATGAAGTCTACATGCATGTCAGATCTCATAGGTTCATTGTATTTTGTTGTAGAAGGTTCTGCTTCTTCTTCTTTGTAACCAATTCCAGTTTTGTCGTTGTAAGATCGTTGATTGTTGATGAGTTCTTCAAATACCCTTGAGTTGTTGGCATAGTTTTGGATAGTTTTTCCTTTCTTCACTTCCTTACGCAGCGAGACTACTTTAGCTTCTAATTGTTCCCTTTCTTGGTTTCTTTCTTCCAACTTCTTTTGAAGTGACTGTTGGGTGTGGAGCCTAATTATCTTGTTTACTTTGTATCACAACATTGGACCCCTGTACCTTGAATGGGGCGGCAACGCCGCTCGTAAATTAATCGCTGCCGTGGGGGGTCCAGGGGGGGCGGAAGCGACTTCATGGAGCGCCCCCCCTGGTGGGGGGTTTTGGGGGTAGTGCCCTCGAAGCTAAAAACAGATGTAAAATTGCCTTGTAAAAGTATAGTAATTTTTAGTCAATCTGGGTTGTTCATTAGGCAGATGATCTGATGGTAGAAGTTATGTTTAGTTTACGGTTTTTTTCCCTAGAAGGCAACCCCTCTCTTTGTATGAGGGTATTGTATTGCAACTGTGTATTACATGTGTATTTTATGAGCGGGAAACAGATAGGGAGACTATGAGAGAGAAAAAAGGATATTACAGTGGATTTGCTGTAGGTTTTGTCTCTTCATTTTGCTGGATAATAGAAAGGAAGGACTGGCTGTTCGGGGTGGACGTAGCCCAAACTGGGTGAACCACGTATATTTGTGTCTCTCTGGTTTTATGTGTTTTGTGTGCTTGTACTTTCCGCATATTTTATGTGTTGCATTGCTCTGTAATATATAATTTTCTAACAGTGACTCTTCAACGCATTTGTGTTCTTTAACTTCAATTTTGAGACCTTGAACTTGTTCTTCAAGAGCATTGGAACAAATCTTCTTTGCCTTGAGCTATTTTATAAGCTTGATTGCTTCCTTAGAAATTTATTCTATGGTCAATCCTTCTTCTTCGTTGTTTGATACCTCTTGTTTATTGTGCTTGGCCATAAACAATACTCTCTGATTGGCTTATTCTTTGTTGTCATTGTCTTCATCGAATGATGAGCTATCTTATTTAGAGAGAAAGTTCCTTTTGGATCCTTCCTTGTTGAATTTATTAAATCCTTTCTTTCCTTTTGAGTTGTCATCACTTCTGTTCGGACATTTTGCTGCGAAATGCCCAACCTCACCACAGCTGAAACATGTCAATGGAAGTTTACCTTTGAATTTTCCCTTACCAATTTTTATTTTTCTCATAAAGCAAGCATATTCTTCATTTGAAAGACCTTCTCCATCATCTCCATTTTATTCACACTTGCAGGTGCATGTCTTTTCAATTGAAGGTTATTTGTCCTTATTCATTTTCTTAGATGCAATGAATGCAGTTTCTAGATGCGAAGTACCCTATTCTTCATCAAGTCTCATTTCTTATGCTATGAGAACTCCATGTAATTCCTCTTTGCTGAGTTTGTCCATATTTGCACTGTATTATAAGATTGATACCTTTGGGTTGAATCTCCCTGGTAACATTCTAAGAATCTTTCGTATAACAGTCTTCTCGTCAACTAGCTCTCCCAATCCTTACAGAGTATTGGTTATTTCATCAACGTATTGGAAGTATGCAACAATGTTGCAATCTTCTTTCATTCTGAGTTGCTCAAATTTTGCTCTATAGATTTGAAGTTTTGCTTCTTTGACATTTGAGTCACCTGCATATATATTCTCAATCTTGTCCCATACATTTTTGGTGGTTTTACAACCCAACACCTTATGATAAGCATATTCAATAAGTCCACTGATAATATATTCTTTGCTTTTGCATCATTTACCAAATTCTTCTTACCTTGTTCATCCGCAGTTGATGTAAATCCATTTTGAACAGTGTCCCATACTTTGTAACCTTACGCCAAGAGATAGA
This sequence comes from Pinus albicaulis, assembly GCA_034641835.2. NCBI lineage: Eukaryota > Viridiplantae > Streptophyta > Pinopsida > Pinales > Pinaceae > Pinus > Pinus albicaulis. The sequence goes on along the minus strand of CM076570.1, from coordinate 1,253,031,604 downwards.
CCTCCATTCTTCCTTTCCAGAGTGCATAATTATTTTCATTGAATAGAGGTACACCATTCTTGGTATGCTCCATGACCTCCTTCCAGTTGTTAAACTGCTATTGAAGGAACCAAGCTCTGATACCAATTGTTGGAAATACTGAGAGGGGGGGTGAATCAGTATTCCTTTCAATTAGAGCATTAGTTAATCTTCAATTATTATCAGTGTTTGTACAATGATAGCAGCAAACAAGAGGAACACAAATGCACACAGTTTTTAAGGTGGAAACCCACTTTGGGACAAAAACCACCTAATGCTTTTCTAATAATTCTTTAATATTCAACTCCAATTGAAAATAAAGCTCCAACTTCCTAGAATCTAGAAAAGAATTCTTCTCCAGCTCCCACTGGATGGATGCTCCAATGCCCGAGATTCTTCAGTAGTCAACTGAACGGATGCCCCAACATCCAATGAGCTACAACTCACCCTAGCACCACCCTACCACCCTATAGAAGAATAAAAGAAGAATGGACTCCCGTACCAGGGAAAATGGTCCACTTTACAATGATATAGAATGATGTAGAAGAAGAAGACACACTAGATCATAACCCCAACTATGACACAACCACCTAATGATGATCCTAGACCTCCCGACACTACCTCTTCAACTCTTGGCAAATAGACACTAGTACAATTTTTACAATAATGTATTTATAATGACTTAGTACAATGATACCTTTATAGTGACTGTATGCAGTGCTGCCCACTTGAAGACTTCATGTGATGAACTTCTTGCTACTGTTCTACACCTTGGTTGCTGCTCTTGTCATGCTATCCTCTGCTGCACCTTGCTTTGCTTTTCTTCCCTAGAAATTTTGGTCCTTTGTAGCCCTTGACAACACATGATCTAGCTTTTTCTTGGCTTCTAGGAGTTCGATATTGAATCTTGTGTACCTCTGTTATTTCAAATCCACAATATGTAATTTTCGGTCCTGTAGTATTCCTCTAAGTCATCTTTCCATTGCCATAGGTCTGACCCAATTTGGATTCTTCAAGGGAGAGTTATGCTCAATCTCTCACAATGCCCTAATTATGGATTGTTTCAGTAGAGCGAACTTGTGCGGCACACCACATGTCACTATTTATTCATTCGGCTCTGAAATTGATAGAGAAAAGACTATAGTCCATGAAATATTTGCTAATTTTTACAGAATTATAATCCGATACTCAGAGAGAGAGTTATGATGATTTTCCCAAGGTCACTTCTTTGAGATGAATTTCAGGAGCTTGTAAAAACACTGATTTCCATAGATCATATCTCCGAAAATATTGCGCACCTTGATCTGGAATTTGTGCAAGAGATTCCTCAGGATTTCAGCTTCGCCTAATAAAAATTTAAGCTTTTGAACCATCGTAGAAAAAATTTAGAGCGAAAATTCCACGATGACCTGTTTCAGATGGCGAAATCCCTTGCATAAGGAGGATATGAGGATCACAATTTATATAAATGATTAGGTTGAGAGGGGATTCAATAAGTGAACATGGGAGGGATTCTAGAAGCTTAAAAAATATTAATTATTACTTTTAAATGACCCATGCCACAACCCCATGGGGTTTTAGCCCACTAACTGGGGGTACAAACTTCAAACATGAATATCTCTCAAATTGTGAAGAATTACATGGCGTGCCATATATCAATGGAAACATCTCGACAAGTAGAAACCATCAAAAGCATTCTTGATCCAGAATATATTAAATTGGTAGGTCAAAATTCCCATGCAATATTGGGGTAGCCCCTGGTGCTGCTTGGGTTGACATCAATGACAACCACTGATCAATAATAATGTTATTTTTTATTTAGATTTTCATCCATTCTTTTCTTTCAAGCCAAATGATGGATACCCTGGGTTAGTTGGTGGAGCCTTTGATCTTTCTAACTTAGAAGGGGTTTTTTGTGAGAATTAGAGATCTATGAGTGTTAATAGAAGGAAAACCATTAAGTAGAATGGTGGAAACATTTCATTGGTGGTGGAGAAGTACCTCTGCTTGGAGGCAATTATGAACCTAGAGGGTCACTTTTTGGTAGGAAAATTTATGGATCAAAATATTTCCTTGGAAACCCTAGGGGCTTAGATTCCACTAAATTGGGTTTTGATGTTAGGTTACCCCATTGTTTCCACACCTTAGCTCATGGTTGATTGGGTTTATTTTTTAAGAAAATAAGTATGCAAGTTAAATTTTGAAAGGGTTGTGGTTTTGGTACTTGGAATTTTTGTCAATCAATCCATTGTTTCCCCTTTCTGATCCAATGGAATCTATTTTCGAGAAATAAGCTATATGGATTAAAATCCCATTTCTTCATTTTGAATGGTGGAATATACTAGGATTAATAGTGATCAAGAATCAACTAGGGCATACCCTAGCGATAAATGATAATTTATAAATTTTCCACAATGTATTGTAACCAAGGTTTTGGTTGAATTGGATGTGCATGGGGGTTTCTTTGAATCTTTAGAGTTGAGAATGGATGTGTGTAAATATACCTATACTTGATCATTTTAAAATGTTTTTTAGGTGTGGTTGATGCTGTATGGTAGGCCATGTCCTTTCATATTGTAAGGTTTTAGTCATTAGAAAGAAATATGTTCCATAGACTTTAAAGGGGCCTAGAAATGACAAAAAAAACCATGAGAGGGATTCACAAAGTATGGAAACTCTCATGACAAGTGATATGGTTTATAAGAATGTGATCAATGAAGTCATTTGTGTGATGGAATCATCTTTTTTACCCATCAATAGCTCTTATTGAGGAGGGAAGGGATATTTTGCAAAGCACTGAGAGTTTCAACTTCGTTGATGAAGGAGAAGGAGACCCATGTTTTGCTCAAAATATCATCACTAGAAACTTGAGATTTTATCCTCCATTCATTAGTAAGTCAAATTTTTTAAATCCATCCCATCCTTTAAATTTTAGTGCTATTGAAGTTGAAATGGGTTTGATGGATATTTTGAAAGTCTTAGATGTCCAGGGTTTAGGCCCGAGTAGTAAGCCTTTGGAGAGGGGTAAAGTGATTGCTTCCATCTATGTTAAAATTTATAACGACTTGGGTTTGGTGGAATTGGAGGGGATATGGGAGGATATTGAAATAAATCCCATGGAAAGAATGACAATATTTCATAGTAAGGGTGATTCTTTATCCTTCAATTTGGGAATTAGTGGAGGAGGTCCCTATGATTTTAAACTGAGGAAACCTCAAGCTATTCCAAAATATATTATCTCTTTCAGTTTTAATAAAGAATTGGGGGTGGAAAAAAATTATGGTTTTGTTGGGAGGAAGTCAAAAATGAAAATTCCTCAAGAGAAAGCATCTCATGAAACTAAATATGGAGGAAAATCCATCATTACTAGGGTACCTAGAGTAGTGAAAGCCTCTTGCCTTGTTATCAAATGAAGAATCTACCCCTGAATGCCAGGGGCATAGTGAGGTAGTCCAAGAGAGTGGAACCTTGGTTGGGAAATATGATCTTGATCTTGTTATGGTTCAAAAAACTATCGGAAGAGGATTTGGAGTGTGTGGTAACATGAAAGCCTTACTAAAAGGGTGGGATTTTTTGGCTCTTGATTCTGTTGGTTTGTCCAAGGGCTTTCTTAATGGGTGGAGAGACAATGTTGGTCTCATAAAATCTTTTGTTATTTTGTCAGGTTTATTCATAAAGGTGGAAAACAAGAGCATCAAAAATGTTTTCATTTTTCTCAATGGCTATGGTCCCTACAAGGGTATGCTCACTTTCTAGGATAAACTTTTTAATTTTCATTATTGATGGTCCTAGTTTAATTTTAGGTGGAGATTAAAATTTCATAATTCACACTGATGAAATTTGGGATTAATTTTCCCAAGATGGTCCTTTAAATAATTTTTTAATAGCTACTTTGGATAGGCTCAGACTTATTGATATTTTTCCTATAGAAATTAAACCCACTTAGGTGAATAATAGAGTTGGAGAGGTGGTTGTTTCTAATAGACTAGGCAAGGTTTCGTTGCACACAGATTTATATAGTGAGATTGGGAGATGTTGCTCTTGGTAGGACGAACAAGGTATTCATAACACTTTCTCATATGATTAGAATTTGACAAAGGTGATGAAAAATCTAAGGTGCCCTTCAAGTTTAATCCAACTTGGTTTGTTGGGGGGGGGGGGGGGGAGTTTCGAGAGATATATTTTACATGGTTGAACTATCATGATTGTTAGTGTGAATTCTAATTGCAAGCGTACAAAAAAAGCCCACTTTAGCTGTGCATAACAGACAACCCTAACATCAAAGATGGCTGCCAATTTATTTAGATCTGCAGTTAGTTGACCAAGACAAATGCTACAAAATCCATATCTATGTAGTAAAATACATTAAGTAGTAAATTAAAGCAAGAGTTTCTCCATGCATCCAATAGAAAAGACAATAATTTTTTTAAAGAATTTTTGTATTTATGACACCTAGGAAGGGAACATAGAAATATATTACCAGTCCCCCTCAATGGGATGGGTTCTTGTATGTCCTCAGCACTTCAGATCTAAGATCTCTCTCTCTTGATGGTGTAGAAAACCCAGACAAAAATGGAACTCAAGGGGAGTTCACAAGAAAAAAATATAGAAAAATATGACAATGATAGAGGATCAAAGTCAAACCAAAAGTATAGATCCAGAGTGATCTTTAGGCAACAAAAGGTAGTGAATGAATGGAAAAACCCTTCTATTTATAACAAAATATTGAGTTAGTCTAGATATTGGTTCATAATTAAAATATTATTAACCAAATCTAGATCCAACTTTTATGGAATATTTTATTATATTTGTTGGAGGGAAAAAGAATTTGAATTTGGTCAAATCCCTTTATTTGTAAATAATAAATAAATAAATGATTTATTTATTATTTTAAGGATGTGGTTGAGTAATAATTAAATAAATAGTGATTTATTCAATTATTTATAAATGATTTAATCAAATTTAACAAGGAATATTATTTAAATAATGTTTAAATAATTATTCCTAGAAAATAATAAGATAAATAGTGATTTATCTAATTAATTTTTCTGTTTTGGGTTAAATATGACCAGGAATATTAATTAAACTGTTGTTTAACTAATTATTCCTTGAGGAAAATTAAAAAAATATGGATTTTTTCAATATTTCCTCATGGGGTTTCTTGTTTAGACTGTAAACGACTTAATAAATTATGGATTACTAAGTTGTTTTTCATAGTGAAAGAAATTTTACTTAGGGTAAAATTGGTCTTACATGGTGTACTTTGGTCCATCTAATAGTAATATGTTAGATGACCAAAAATTGGTGGAACAATGATACTACACTTGAGGGGTTGGTTTGCTCCCAGTTTTTTTAACTAAAATTTGAAAAAAAAAAAAAAAAAAAAGAGGTTAAGGAATCAATGATGGCATGGTTAGTAGCCAAGTATAGGCATATGAGGTCTTTCTTAAAAGAAGTAGAAGATATTTTGGAGTTGATCTTACACCCAGAGAAAAGGGAGTATCATGAATGAAACTAGGTTGTAGGAGCTAATGGATTTGGAGGCAAGGAAAGCTAAATTTTTACTTGAGTAGGAATATGAGTGGATAATCAAAAAATAATTTTCACAAATTTTCCAATGATTAAAGAATAAAAAATACTATGTGGTAACTCAAAGATGAGGGTGGTTGGGAGGTTAGAAGTTTTTAGGACCTAGTGGTCTCAGGAGTAAGGCATTTTAGAGCATATATAAGGAACCTCATCAAAGTCAACTAGTACAGATAATGAGTTTACTTAGAAACTTCCCTAGGATGCTAAAGGAGGAGGAGGAAGAGGAAGTTTTTTGAATGGTGAGAAAGAAAATGCTATTAAAAAGGATCAAATCCGAGCCCAAATGACTGGATCATTAAAATTTTCCTTTCTTTTTATTTATTTATTATCAAAGGGCCTTCTCTAGTTGGTGGAGGATATATGCTTCGATGGAAAGGATCTAGAAAATATAAATTCCATGTTTATTGCATTACTACTAAAGCTAGACTGCCTTCATACTTTATATGATTCTAGACCATTCGCTTCATGTAATAATTTCTATATATTGTATCAAAGGTGATTTCTATTAAAAAAAAGCCCATTATTTCTCGAGATATTTCAACATATTAGTTCAGTTGCTTGGAAGGGAGGTCTATTCATGAAGCACTGGGATCAACATAGGAGCCCTCATATAGCGTTAAAACAAACTCTTCTCCTTCAATGATCGTAAATTTGGATCTATCAAAAGCCCACGACTAGGTATAGGAGTTTCAAAGTGATTATTAAAGTTTTTTAATAAACTTATTTCTATTTTTACTAAAATATATGCTATATTAACTAATAATAATTATAACTAAATTATATGGAAAGTGATATAGAGTTTTAAAAAAAAAAAAAAAATTATTTTATTTCTTATAACATTGCTTAATTCTAAGTAACTAAAATTTATTTATCTTAATAGTAATATTAATTAATAAATTATAAGGTAAGTGATGAAAGGTTTATTAATTTTTTTAATAAATTTATTTTTAATGAAATATATGCTATATTAAATAATAATTATAAATTATAGGGAAAATGATCTAAAGTTTTTTAATATTAAATATTCCTAAATTCCGAGTAATAACTTACTTAATATAGCGAAGTCTCCTAAGGATTCCCCCCTAAACGTGGGGCTAAGTGAATTCTACATTTCTTTCTCCATTCAAATCATTTCTTTTAAGAATAGACTAGGTGGTGATAAAAACAAGTTTTATGAGCCTATGGCTCTAAGACAGTCTCAATGCTAGTTTAGAAAATTATAATTTCTCAAATCCAAATTTATGGTGACCTTTTGCTTGTGATTTAATATATGAAAGGAGAATCCACCCAACTTCACACTACAAATTCGGTTCGTGACATAAATTTTCTATAATTAACCTTCTCTCACAGTTATTTTATGCATGTTTACAAGGACACTAACTATAAAGCAAACAAACTATTTATGGATGTAGTGGCGTTGGAAAATGGGGTCTCGAAGATCACCAACATAACTCCTACACACTTCTTTGAAAATATTCTTGCCCCTGGGTTCTCAATATCTTTTTCTTACCTTAGAGTTGTTGAAAAGTTTAGCTTGGGAGGTGCTCCCACAAATATAGGGTGATTGATTTGTGTGGAGAAAACCCATGAAAATGAAAATTTTTGGGCAAAGTACCATAGTTGGTCAGCTTTGGACCTAATGTTGTGGGCTAAAGACCCAAAAATAATTATTGATTATTCTAATCATTGTTGTGATGGAATTTTATTGGATTAAAGGGCTCCTAAGTTAATAGTTAGATAGCTATAAATAAAAGAGACCTAATGAGAGGTCAATCACGTCATAGAACTCATCTTTGTGAAGGATAAAAACAAAGGAGAAGCTGCAGTTCAACTAGAGAGGACGACTCAAGTGATATGTTTCTTTCTTGAGGAGTAATGATGCCCTCAAAGGAAGGTTGAGTATCTTGTATGTATGTTTGTTGAGGTTCTATGGCCAAGGATAAGTGCTCACCAAATTCTATTCATGCCTAAAGGAAGGTTGAAGCCCTAGGAGGAGGACACTGCTAGTATTTGGAGTCTGTTCTGCTTAAGGAAGATGGTCGAAACCCTAGGAAGAAGACAAAAAAATACTTGCAAGAGATTGATCTACTCAAGAGGAAGAGGGTTGAAGCACTGGGAGGAGGCATTTAGGCCTCAAATTTCTGAACAAAGAGGAAATATTCACTAATTTGGCCACTTGAGAGTTGAATAAGGCAATATAAGGGCATAAAAAGGTGGTGCAAGTTGTTTGTAACTAGGCCACAAGACTTGTAGGAGGTTGAAAGGCCTCAGATTGTGTATAAATAGGGTTGGGAAGATTTAACACTATATGTGACCAACAAGCAAGTTGTTATTTAATGATTGGATGGTTGTTGAGCTTGTTGGTCAAAGTTTGTTCATCAAGGAATTGATAATGCTAGTTTGGAGGATGATATGCAATGTTTATTAAAGGATTAGGCCACTAGGAGTAGTTGAGTTGATTTGAGGTTGATTATGAAAGATAGTTCCAGGATAAAATACCTTGTGAGCATTTGCTATGTAGAGAGATTAAATGTAACATCCCCGGGTTGATTTTCCATGTAAATAAATTAAACCAAGCTCATGGGACATGTATTCCAAGCTGAATGGAGGGAAAAAAATTATAGTGGGCATCATTTGTGGTTTATTATTGGATATGGAAATTGGAATTGACATTGGAAAAGGAAAAAGACAATAAATGGAAATTAATTAAAATAAATAAAGGAAAATAGGAGAAAAGGAAGATGAAGAGACAAGAATATGCATGCAAGGGAAAATGAAGGAAAATGAAGGAAATTGAAGGAAAATAAAAGGAAAAGGATATTTAAAATCAAACCGCTTAGAAAAATATATAAAACACACATAATAAACCAGACACCAAATAATGGCGGAAAAGGCTTCAGCCTCATGGCGTCCTCACATATTTTCTCATTATTGAAACAATGTAGTGTTACAATTAAATAGATGAGGAGACAGTGTCTCAAGATAGCACGTGCTATCTTGGATACCTTGGTTGAGATAATTTCTCAACCAAACACACACCAATATAGGAGCTACCTAAACTAACTCCTATCTTAGAGGAACAACCCAAACTAAAGAGTTAGGCATAAATTCCTAACTTTTAATATTTAATTTATTTTTGGATTTATTATTTTTTTTATGAGAGAGGCTAACATTCCCCCCTTCAATGATAAATCCAAAATAAGAACGAGGAACCATCTCCCAAGTTCTCATGTTGATCCTTAAAAACATCGCCTGAAAAACTGCCAAAGATGGATGCTAAAAAACTGCAATCTGAAGAGACCATGAGTCAGCTGCATGTCTGATTCATCTCTGAATTTTGCTTCACAACTCCATCACGTGCCAAGTTTCAAAAGGATCAATCTATCATTTGCGTGAAATCAGCATCCTTTGTCCACTGACAAAATTTGTTCAACGCCCACTGGCTGATGATGTCAAAAACAACTCACTATTGCTTTTGCTGGGCTAAAAAAATGCTCATTGCTGCTTTGTTGTCGACTGCCCACTGGCGAATTAGTTGATGCCCAGTGGCTATTGAAGATGCCCACTAGCTACGGAAGCTACCCACTGGCGAATTAGTTGATGCCTAGTGGCTATTGAAGATGCCAACTGGCTACGGAAGCTGCCCACTAGCTGCTTTTGTTGGTTTTGTCAAGACTTTCAGTCTAACAACCACCGTCAATTTCATTGACATTTTCCCCCCTTTGTCAGCTGAAAGGAGAGACACTTCTCTGGAAAGTTTTCCTGAACTCCCCCCCTTCAGGTGTAGGAGTTTTACACTGGTGTACTCCCCCGTTCAACTGCATGAGAGTACCATCTTCTTTTCACTATCGGTTGCACTATGTGTGATTATATTCAGTTGTAGAACTGAGACAATCTTTTGACTGTGGATGACCATTCCCAAGGATTTATCCATTCATAATGTATTTTCAATCTGGCTGATTATTGGTGGTTGCAAAATTTATCTGAGGAATTATTGGGCTTGCCACAATGGCGACAAGGATGGAGATCAAAACACTGATCTTCCACATGATCGGTTCTTTGACAATGAGAACATTTCGATTTGACTGCAACTTCGGGTTGCGTGCATTTCTGTTTGTCTGCAACTTTCTCAGAACTTGCTGAGGTGATTTGTTCAAGAAATCTTGCACTGATGAACTTAATTGGCTTGGAATAATCTGGTATATGCAGGTTGTTGTCATCGTTGACATATCCTAAGCGTCATCGATTCTTGTTACTTTGAATTTATTCCCATGGATTGATGATGGACATGGAAGAAAGTTGAATTGGAGCAACTTCAACACTTGAAGCTATTTGGATGAATGAATTATCATCTGGATGGTTCAAAGACTTGAAAGTATCACTCTTTTCTTGCAACTCATTTCTTTGTAGTTGCGACTCTAATTTTGTTGATTTTCACCATGTCTTCATCACTGGAGATGATCAAATTGTGAAGAATTTTTAACAACTGAATGTGTTGCTCCATCTGAACTCGCTCTCTTGAATTCAGGCTCTCTTGTCTTAGATGTTGTGCTTTGAACTGTTTCACTTGATTTTTTTACTTGAATGACATTCTCGCTTGCTATGTGGCTTGAATGGAACGCTCGCTTGATTTGTTACTTATTGCACTTTCTTGGAACACTTGTTAGAATTGTAGAATTTTCTTGCTTGAACTATTGAATTCACGCTCACTTGATGACGATCGCTTTGCTTTGAACACTCACTTGACTTGCTTGATTACATCACGCTCACTTGAATGAATACTCACGCTCACTTGCTTTGTTGCTTGAATAGCACGTTGGCTTGTACTGGCTCACTTGATTGAGTTTATCATACTCGCTTGCTTCAAAATTCGTTGGATCTCTTGCTTGGTGAAACTTGTTTCTCTTGTTTCAAGTTTACTGGAACTCATGGTCGCTTGTTGTAGATTTCAACTTGCTTGATTGGAGTTAGAGTTGAACTTGTTTGGTTTGACCTTTGATGGTTTGAACTTTGTACTGACTTGATGCAAATTGCTTGAATGAATACACACGCTTGCTTGCAGGAGATGTGAAATTTTTGTTTGTTTTAGATTTAAAATTTTCCCACTTGAGGTACTCACTTGATTGTGTTTTAAATGAAGGGCGTTGAACACTGTCGACAATGCACCCAAAAAAGCTTACAATGATTTTAATGACTCACATAAAACAATGAATTCACTTGTCTTAATTTGACTTAGTTGAAGGGAAGTGACACTCTTGACTTCTTATCAATTCAAAACTTGGGTGTCGGTTTCAACCGAGAGTGCACCCTTACAATCTAAGTCAAATTACAAATTCTTAAATTTATGTGAAAGAATGTTGATGTAGTCTGTGCTTTGAAATGCTGGAGTTTGTAGGTTCATTAACTTGATTTGTATTGAGTTAATTTTCTTGTTGAGGTAGAATGTTGATGTTGACAACTTTGATTATTTGTTGTAGTGGTGCAAAAGCATGTGTTGAGCTTAATTATCTTTCCTTGCAGCTACTTTGCTACAAGTGTTGTGCTTGCTTGCATTGAACTTTATGTGTGTGTTAAATGAGATCATTTATGTGTCAAAACTAGACACAAATCAGAAGCAAACATCATGAAGCACGTACCACTATCAACACATTCTTCATGTACCTAAGATCCCCTTATTCAATTTCGGGCGGATCTAGGACACAATCACCACAAAAAATATATGCTTTATTAAAATTTGGAGTACATAATCGTTCAACTTCACAACATCTTCACCTCCAAGCTAGAAACCCTTTGATGCAACTCATCTTCAAAAACTGAATGGATAGTGACACGATCTCTCTCAAATTAAAACAATACTTTGAATTACAACATGAAATTTCTCTAAAAAAAAAAAAAAAATTCCACATATCACTCCAAAATTACAAAACACTTATCACTCCAAAATTACAAAAAAAATTTTCTCCTTATCACTCCACAAAATCACTTCAAAACTCTCATTAAAACACACTCAATATGCCTCCACTAACTCTCAAATATATATTTATATGTATATTAAAGTGTTTTGTGTGTCTTTTATTGTGGCATTCCTCTAGGCTGCCCCATTACTACATTTCCAATATCATACCAAAGAACAATATAAAAAAAACATTGTGCAACTTTGAGAAATGGATTAAACATAATGGTGGCAATGCTATAGTTGTAAACTACGTTGCACATGGAATTGGATTCACACTTAACTATATATAACTTCCACAATAGTGTTTCCATTCAGTGCAGCCTCAAAATTTGTAAGCTAGATATGATCATGAATTTATGATCTGTATTATCACCTTCAGTTTTATTGCCGTCTATGGGTCTTTTCTTTAAACACATCCATGCACAACACAGGGAAAGCATGGCTACATGCCGAAAATCCTCGAGGCACATAACACACTCAAGGTCGACCCCTCAACCCTTCACAGGGCAACATAATTCTTGTTGTTCTTGAACTTCTACCTCAAGCAACAATGCAACGACACCATATGATCTCCTCCTCCGAGTTAGGCAGCATAAAAGTTTTCAACGATTTTGAAACTTTTGTACCCTTGCATGGCTGCAACTTGCTTGACAACAATTTGATGCTAAAATCGTCCACTCTTCCCAGACCAGAAAATGTCGTTCTTTGCAACCAATACAGTATGCCCCAGTTGCACTAATGGGCACAAAAAATACACCAAACAAAAAAATTATGTTCTTTACAACAAATCAAAAATAAATAAAGCCAACGTGGTGTTTACAAACACGATGTTGATTCCGGCTTCTCAAAACTGGTGGCCTCGATGGAATTCTCCTTTGATTTCTTTAGTATAAATGCACTTGTCCTTTATTTATTTTCTCAGGCCTCCTCACAACACACAAGCTTAGATATGGCAAAAATTACAACCTTCACACCTCTTCAAATCCACAAATGACTATTCTCGGTCAAATTCCCGCGCAAATTTCTTCAACGAGCCTTAATAGCCACGTTCCGATCTGCAGCAGCAACATAGGCATTCATCTGTTGCACATATCTATACTTTCCGATCTGCACCAGGGGAATGAAAAACACATTCCAGCTCCCTTTCTCGGCTCACTGTGGGCTGCAGGAATGAACATTCCTCTCCATGATTATACGCTTCCAATAGATCACTTGAGATCGTTCCAGTCACCAGCCCATTGGAATTCTGGCACGTAGGTTGTTTCTCCCTACTGCGTGTCGGAAAATTATAAAGGCACAGATCCACACAGTGTCCAAACACTAGCCCACTGCAACGATGAAGTAGAGATGTAGTTATTTGTGTGGATTACCACATGGATGATGTGGAATGTTGTTTCATCTTACTTTCTAGAAATCGACTTTGATATGTAATAGTCACACAAAATATCCGCAACCAGTAAAAATCATACACAACTACCACAAAGATTTGATATATGCTCCAATCGGGCTTGATAACATCAACTATAGAAGTAAATGGTGCATAGGTCCAAAATAGAAATTACAGAAAAAAATACAAATGCCAGATGTGCATGTAGGACTAGTTCATTTAATGACAGAAAAAAACTATGTTTTGAGCTTACAAGTGCACAAAAAACTTGTCTGTTGCAATTGCATGTGATGAAGCTCTACCTACAAAATTTTCATGTGATGAAGCTCTGCCTACAAAATTCTTTCTCGAACTATAGCTTAAAAACAATTTTGCAGCTTCCAAATTATTCCCGCACACCCATAGAAATTCACTTAAAGCACTCTGGGTGCATAATGGATACAACTCGCATGCTGGCCATAAAAAATGTTCACAACAATTTTTGACCACAAACAAGAAAAGGATGAGAATAATTTATCTACCATCAGTTTGCGTGAGGAAGGCTCCTCAAAATAATTGGAGTAATCTGGCTAGTACGCATGGCTGAGATAAGCATTGGTGTGCTTGTTCCCTGTAGCAATGCCAATTGGGGTTGTGAAAAAGTACACTCTTTCTCGAGACGACTGCATTCATCACCCAGCTTACACTAAGCTATGATACCACATATTGAAAATCAAACCAGTCAGAAAAATATATAAAACACACATAATAAACCAGACACCAAATAATGGAAGAAAAGGCTTCAGCCTCATGGCTTCCTCACATATTTTCTCATTATTGAAAGAATGTAGTGTTACAATTAAATAGATGAAGAGACAGTGTCTCAAGATAATACGTGCTATCTTGGACACCTTGGTTGAGATAATTTCTCAACCAAACAAACACCAATATAGGAGCTACCTAAACTAACTCCTATCTTAGAGGAACAACCCAAACTAAAGAGTTAGGCATAAATTCCTAACTTTTAATATTTAATTAATTTATTTTATTTTTGGATTTATTATTTTTTTATGAGAGAGGCTAACAAAGGAAAAAAAAGGATAGGGAGAACATTCTATGCTCTCCTAGCCACTCTTAGTTACTCTTAGTCACTCTTGGTCACTTCTTGGTTACTCTTGGAGCATTCTAGCATTCACTTGGACATTGAGGCATTCTCGCTTGGACTTAGAGAGAGAAAGCACTTGGACAAAAGTAAGAAACCAAACAAATGAATTCGTTGGAAACAAAGAAGAAAGTTTAAAAAGCAGCTACAACATGAGAAAATTACATGTAACAAGTTGCATGTGTGATTTCCTTGCTAATATTAGAATGCATGGAACATGCACTTGGTTATTTGGTTACTTTGGTGTCATTGGCATGGGATTTTCCTTGAATGAGAGTGGTTTAAGCCTTGCCTTTCCATTTCCTGGATAACCATGTTATAGTGGGTTCCCTATTTTGATAAATCTTTGGATGGTTGGTATATTTCAGATTCTAGTTGAGGTGGTCTTAGGAAAATTCCCAAGGGTCGAGGGTGGAAATGATGTTTCTCCTATAACTCTTGATGGATGGGTGGATACAAGAAAATTCCTTTGGGTATGGTGAAGAAAGTCGGAGGCATCCAATCTTGTTTTGGTCTTAGTGATTTTTGGACTGGTAGAGGTGAAATCACTGTGGTTGAGGGTAGAGGTGGTTTAGCCTCTAGATTCCCTCATTAGTTTTGTTTCAGTTTATCCCAAGTGACCCCACATTCATGCTTCGAATATGGCATGGGGATGATTGACTGAAAGAAAGATTTGGTTCAACCCAATCTATTTTCGAGTGGTACATGGAAGTCCTTGACTCAATTGGATTTATTCACATGTTATTATGTGTTATTTCTTATTGAGATCAATGAGCACATGTATTAGTTATTGTGTTGATTCTATGACAAGTTTGTATTGAATTCATTTTGGTTAAAATTTAGGTTATAAGAAAGATATATTATTGTTATATAATGTGTTCTTGTTATAGATATTGCTTATGGCTTGATAAGTTATTGAGTGGTTATGTGAATGCATGGGATAAATAGTGTTTGATGCAGCTATCTTGAGAGGGCATTGATCCTTCTTGATGATCCTATGTTGAAGCTAAGGAGACAATGAAAATATATGCATGCATGACCTATAGTTTCTATGTTTACCATGTGTTTATGAAATTATTAATATGTGTTTGGCAAGTTTGCGCAAGATATTAGCCTTAGTATAGACTATACAAACTTTTTTTCATCTTAGACTGGATTATGGAAAGTTCTAGGTTGTTTTGGGTAGTTGGTCTGTAACTAGCCTTGGAAATCAGAACATGGCTTCTAGCCTCAATATATTAATTGAGAAATATCGGCTGTAGCTGTGTGGAGGAAGGCCTATGCGTGCATCTAGAGCCTTTTGGACACATGCACATTTGGGCATGCATGCAGATGGGCTATAAAGCCAGGTAAAAAATTAGTTCCAACTCAAGGTAAGATCATCAATGAATGTTGTTTGACATCTAGGTGATATGGTGTCCCTGGGAGATTACAGTAAGTTTCAGGATGGTTTATCCCACTTACATAACTAAAACTTTGATGTTGGTTCATGAATAGTAATTCTTGTCTCATGTTTACAATGGTGAGCCTGTAAAAGTGGGTAAATCTTGGGTGGGTTGCTACGGGGTGGTTTCTGAGTGAGGTTGCAGCAATGAACCTCGGGGTAAATGCAGATTGTTAAGCATGCATGTCAGTTGCCTATATATTCATCATGCATGCATGTTAGGTATTTATTTGTTATGGTTATGATAACCATGCATGAGATTGTATGCTTGGGATGTTGTGTCATTCTAATATGGATTAGCTCATGCAGATGCAATAACCTCCCTCGAGATACATCGAGGTATAGTACTTAGCTAACAACGACATATTGCTGGAAATAAAAGGTCAAGAGATGAAGATAAAAATAGTTGAGTAAAATTCATATGACTCTTTGCAATGTTTAGAAGAGAAATTGATCAGATGGGAGAGATCACTTGAGCAACATGGAGAGGGGTATTCTCCTGGTTTGGAAGATACTTTGTGAAGTTTGAAGGCATAAATCGTGATTTGCAAGGAAAAAAATGAGCAGCTGATTGAGGCATGAGAAAGGTTTTCCATAGCTCAAGAAGAGTAAGCTAAGGTTAATGTAGTCATCCTTCAGATCCTTTAGAATTTTCAGAAGCAGGGACAACTGGGGATCAGTCATGGGGATAAACAGGAAGAAAATACTAATGGTGTAGATGGAAGTAGGTCTTGGAAAGGATATAGGATGGAAAAAATGATACATTAAAGGGTGGAAAACCCTTGGATACACTTGAGAGGAGGGCTAGCACTCATGGATTTTATTCTAAATATGGTTCTGAGAGACATCATTTCCATCACCGCCAACATCCTTATAGGAGGGGTGAGAATTAATACTTTCCAGAAGAATTCAATAAGGCTAAGCCTCATAATTTTGATGGAGAAATGAAGAAATCAGAAGATGAAAAAGCATGGGTACTTAGGATGAATAAATTATTAAGATTGCATGATTAATCATAGAACATTAAACCCAAGATAACTACCTTCAGTATCGAGGGAAAAGCATATATCTAGTGGGAAGATGTTAAGCATGTCAGAGGGATCAGAGAAGAGGAGCTGATTTGGGATGAATTTGAAAGATTCTTCATGAAAATGTACCTATCTGGGAGATATTATGATGGAAATGCCAATGAGTTTTATGAGCTCAAGCTGGGTTGCAAGTCAGATGAAGACTATACAACCAAATTTCTGGAGTCATTGAGATATGTGCCTTATCTCAAGGATGAGAAAGCGAAGATCCAAAGGTTCATCAACTGATTGTCATTATCTTTCAAATACCAGATTAAGTTTGATGAGCCTCAGTCATTGGAGGAAGCCATCAAAAATTTGAAGCATTTTTATGATCAGTCAAAGCACAAGCCTAAGTTCAAGCGTGATTGGAAAGGTAATGAGAATACTAAAGGAAAATGGCTCAAGAAGCGATGAAGATCTCAGGATGCAAGTGACAAGGAAAATGTGGCACCTCATAATAAGTTCAATGCAACTAAGAGATGACATGGGTATTAATCTGAGTAGCAACATAATAAAGGTGATGGCATAAAAACCTTGAGGTGTTGGACCTTGTTGAAACTCAACAAGAAAATTCAACACATACTAGTGTGGGATCCCAGGTCGCACATGAGTGAGGAATTTAGTGAAACATTAGTGCTAATGTGGGCATACAATTTTTAAATAAATTGTAATCTTATCTCATAACAACTTGTAATAGTTAACTAAGTGTGATAGACTTAGTTAGCTCAAGAATTTCGAGTTGAGGGTCAAAGAGTAGGCATGTAGAGTGATTCTATTATTTACAGGGTCCAGTTGCAGCTTTAGCACTAGTGTGATGTGAGTGCAATCAGTTAACTCAAATTAATTGAGTTAAAATTAGTTTAAATAGTTCTAACTGATTGATGAGCTAGTGAAAGATCAAGTGAATTAAAATAGATTTAATTCACAAGTAGTGATCTACCAAGTAACTGATGATTCACTATTAATAGCTGCATGCATGTCAATTTTGATGGAGACCCAGTTGAGGCAAAGGTTAAAGGTAAGTAATCTATCAGTTGTATTTTTAGCGAAATTCCCAGGTGCAGTTCTAAAGAAATAGGAAGCCCATGATGGATTTCACAATCAAGGAAGGTTGGAATTCCTATTTAATAGGAATTATTTTTCCTAGAGATTGCGTGAACAAGGTAGGCTGAAGGTGGGTAGGAAATTGGCTATGTATTTGTCCAATTTTGCCTAGATCAATGTGAGACAATTGGTAGAGTGTATGAGGTTGTGGTGAGCACACATGCATTGCATTGTTTCATGATTACTTGGTTGATTATACAATAAAGGTGGAGGGGTTTTGAGAAGTTTCCTTCCCCAGGAAAATCTTATGTTGTGCAATTTATTTACTTCTTTCTCTCACTTGCATGTGATTGAGCGATCATGATTTATATTCCACAAATATTGTAGAAGGATTCAATATATTGTTTTAGTACATTGAATGATTAGATTGAATCCATTGGTGTAATTTATACATGGTATTGGAGTGCCAAGAATCACAATAGTGGAGAAGAAATTGAGTTTGTGTTGAACAATATTCAAATTTGCAGATACTTTCTTTGGAGCTATAAGCGGATCAAGATGTCTTTCAATGGCTTGAGACTCGAATATGTACTCGAGGGAAGTTCGAATTATATTGCATGGAAGGACAGGATGGAGACAGTGTTGGAGGACAATGGGTTGAAGGAATTCATAGATAATGATATTCCCAAGCTTGGAGGAGCAGATGCCCAACTTCTTGATGCATGGCAGAAGAAGGTAGCGAAGGCGAGGAGGATCTTGTTAGAGGGAGTTTGAGATCATATTTTCTTGAGTCTCCATGGAAAGGAAACTCCATATGCTATGTGGAAGGCCTTGACAGTGTTATCACTCAGGTTTTCCTAGAAGTTGTGTAAGAGGAAATTATACCCGAGGTAACCACAAACCAACCTTTTAGATGCAGAATCTAGCCAATCTGCATCCAGAGAGGGCTCTCTCTTTATGATTTATCTTTGTTTTTGAATGATTTTAGGCTAGTTATAGATGCAAAGTTTGTTTTGGGAAAATGGTGGAATCCACAAACTAAGGGCAAGGTTGAGGGCTTTCAGTCCATTGGGCTATGGAGTCTAAGGATGGCTTTACTGGATTTCTTTTCTGAACACAAGATGGTATTACAGGGCAAGATAGCTAGACAGAGAACAATCCTTAAAATTTAAAGTGGATGGGATGAAACTTGAAGGGATGAAAGGCAACTAAGAATCTTTCACCATGTTCAAGAAAAGGAAGAGAAATGACTACAAGCAAAGAGCAATGAAGGGTTCTTTGTTACAGTAATCAACAATGTTTAAATCAGTAAAACATGAGCAATTAAGAATTCATGCTTATAACTAATCCAGAAGAAAACATTTAGAAACAATCACATTTGAAAACAGAGTACAATTAAGAAAATTCTGTTTTAATCCTTTATGTGAATTATTCAGAAACGAATATGATGATATTAAAAACTAATATAAAATTTCAGACAAAAGGTAGAAACACTTATTGAACTGTAGTCCAACACATGAATCCTGCAACAAGTCCAGCGCTTCAAATCGTTATCCAGCAAGCCACAAGTAAATTTCTCCAAAAAGCTTTTATTCCGAAAATCTCAATGTTACAGCTGAGTAATAGAATCCACCCTCAACACTCTCTTTGAGGGTTTATTTATACAAATTCTAAACTAAAATATCTTGAAACAAATATCAAAATTGGTTCACAAATCTCTCCAACTATTTACATAAATAGAACTAAAGTAAAGGACACTCAAACTATTTGGCACTATTTTTGATGGATAAGTGATGACAAAGAGGAGAATTCGGATTTGATCCAAATCTTATTTGATGATGAGGCATCCAAGTCACTAACTGCTTCCTTTCTTTGTGCAATCTGCTCCAACAATTCTGCAAACTTGGGGTCCAATGATATCTTCTTATTTCTCAATCCGTAATAGATATGTAAAAAGTGAAAGAGGTTATTGTGGATAAATATGTTGGTGAGATAAACCTCTTTCACTTTCCTAAAATTCCTCTCCAGCTGTGCATAATATTCTCTGTAAAAAATATGTGTAAAACAGAGTTTTACAGAGTCTGAAAAATGGCCTGTAAAGGTGCGCATGTATCTCTCATTATAAAACTACTGTGCAAAAACTGAGATAGGTTTTTGTAGATGGGTCTCTTAGGAACAAAAACCTCCTTCAGTTTTGTAAAATGTATTTCTAATTGGCCACAATATTCTCTGCAAAATGATGACTTGACTGTAATTTTCTGCAAAACGTGCTTTCCAACTTTGTTTAATATTTCCAAAACCAAAATAGCTGTTAGAAAAGTGAGAGAGGTTTTTGTAGATGGTCCTCTTAAGAACATAAACCTCCTTCAGTTTTGTAAAATTCATCTTTTATTGATCACAATAGTTTCTGCAAAACTATGACTAAAATATGCAATTTCTGCAAAAATGTTCCTTCTTGTTGTATTTTCATCTTTTCACTTTTTTGTTCCTTTGACTGTTTTACTTTCACTTTAGATAAACTTCAATGTTGGTGAAATTATTTTCATCTCTTTTTACCATTTTACTGCCTCTGTAATTACTTTTACTGTTTTACCTTTGACCGCTCTGTAACTTCATTTTTACTTTCACTCTGACTTATACCTGATACACTTTAACCACTGATACTCTTTAATCCTGATACTCTTTGATTGTTCTTTACTGTGTTAGACTGAGCAGTAATTGGGAAAAGGACATTCTGGTTAGGGGACATTACTGCTCTTTTGAGTTGGATCATAGTTAGAATGGCAATAGTGGACAATTTCTGGGAAAATAATGACTGAGGGGATGAGATACCTTGGGAGATTGGATTCCCACAACCCTATAAGATCTTGTCCCTTTGAGTATTCGTCTCTGCAGCGACAATAGCTCAATAGGGGACTTTCATCAAAACGCAGGTCTTTAATTTGGAAATCCTCATCTATCAAAGGTAAATAGTCCAATTCACGGTGAGGAGCATTCAATGGAGTGATATTAAGAGCTGTCGGGACCTCCATTTTGGTTCTTGTGGATTCAAAATGAAGGTTTTTGGTTTTCTTCATGGGCCGGGCGGGATTCTTGAAATGAAGGAAATTGGAACAATTTGCAGGTTCGGGGAGCAATTTCACAGGTTTAAAATCTCCAGGGAGGACTTAGTGATGATTTTTAACCACTTTTTCAGCGGAAAAACAAAGGAAACTGAGTTTACGTGCAGTCGGGGCGTAAAGGATAAATACCTGTTTTTAGACGGAAACTGGTTTTCTAACAGGTAACAGGCAATGGAGGAACTGTTCTTCAGCACGGGCGCAGCGGAATCTTGGAGTAAATTGGTGTATTTGCAGTGAAATTTGAAAATTGCAGCGGGAGCTCGGTCTCTTTCAGAAACTAAAATAACTAAAAAAAACGCGAAAATGGCTTAAAAACAAGTCAAAAAGGGTTTTTGTCGTTTTCGAGGTGATGACGTCATTTGACGTACGGGGTGACGTAAGGGAGTGGGGCCGGCGGTATGCGGTAGGCGGTAAGCGGTAAGCCCGCACAGCTTTTGTGCAAAAGCTGTTTTAAACGAATCGGCAGCGATTCCGTTGGATGTGTGACACGTGGATGATGAACTGTTTCGATACCACTATTTCCCCGCTGGTTAAAGTTCTTACCAAGGATGGGCAGCGGGATTGACGTGGAGCGTCGATCTGCGGAGGAGCGATCCGACGGTCGAAGCAATGGAAATATAATGGAATAGTTATTGCGCGGGCCCGACAGGGTTTTAAATACTATTAACGTTATTAATCTCCCCGGGGGGCGTCTGATAGGCGGAAAAAGGCTATTAATTAGTCCTGATGACTAATTAATCCCGAGTGTGTAAGAAACGGGTTGCGGCGGGGTTTGGTTAGGTGGAATGCCTCGTGGACGGAACACGGTGGCACAGACTTTCGCAAAGTTTATTGATATGTTTTGGTATTAAACATACTTATCGTATGTCTAAAGTTTTTTGTATATATTTTTATTACATGGTAAATTAATCAATACATAACTAATTCACCATAGGGCGGGGATTAATGGTATAACGATATATTTCACCAAAGGGTTTATAAAGCGGGGTTTTATTTTCAATGTGCGGGAATATATACTTTGGTAAAACATTATAATAAAGGGTTTTGGGGATATTTATTAGAAAATGGAGTTATATATTTAGGAAAAGGGATTTCACTAGGGATTTAATATAGTAAAATCAAATGTTAATATGAAAAAGGACAAGGAAAATCAAAACATCTTTGTACATCTAAGAAAGTGATAACTTATGAAGTAAATTGCAACATTTTATCTTCAACACTTAAACTTAGAATAACAAGTTATTTTGAGGAATTTTATGGAATGTTGCATCAGTTTCTTAAGTAAAATAGGATTTTACTTAGGAAGAAGTTAAAGATGGAAGATAACAATGATGAATTATCTCAAGTGCTTAGGTCTTTTTGATCATTAGGCCGAGGGTCCGGTCCCTCCAGAAGTCAAGGAAATGCCTTGAGCCCTTTTGATCTCCAAATACCTTAATACTTTTGGGGGGAATTAGTAAAACTCTTGAGGGGGAAAATGATGAGGGAGGTTAATGAATTTGACTTTGCTTGCTGTGATTTTCCAGTGTATTTCCTGCTTTAGTACTTTTGATGAAAGTAAATGATTAACCAACATGTAGCAGCACCATTCATCAGATAACACTTTGCAGCACCATCTACCTACCTATCTACTTGACACTACCATTTTCTCTTCTTTATTAGGGTGCATTTAGACTTGCAAACCCTTTTCAATCTTTTTCTTTTTACATGGCAAATCTATCTAAATCTACCCTTATTACATCCAAGGGCTCAGATTAAACTGTTGAGCGCCTTTTATTCACTCTACCTAGCTACTTATCTGCCAAGATTAAACTGTTTGGCTAGATATTTATTCTCTAATCTACAACAATGAAATTGAAATATGACTAAGCCAAGTTTAAACAGTTTGACTTATTCATGAATTGTGGCAAAAGTTTCACAAGCTGCACACAATTGATTTATTACAACAGAGTAAAAATTAGTGGCATTTGGATTTGCACACTTTCCTTGGTCTATTTTTTGCTTGGGGTTCATTTCTTCCTCTTTTTTGACCATTTTATTCTTTTTACCCTTTGATCTTTCTTTTAGGGTATACCCTCTTTACATTTTTAAAATTTTTTGATTTTTTTGGTTTTTAAGAATATGGAACACCTTTGCTCAAGTAAGAAGGTTTGAACATATTCCACACTTCCATCAAGACAATCATGAAAGATGAAACCTATTGATATAGGAGGCTAACAGACAGATCAGTTTAAAAGCAACAGTGACCACAAAAAATTGGCACTCAAGGACAAGCTCAAGAAAATCAAAATGGAGAAGGGCGACACAATCTAGAAATACTTGACCAAGTTCACTCAATGTCGAGATGAGCTTGGAAGTGTTTGGATTACTGTAGATGATGATGAATTGGTGAGCCTAACACTTATAGGCCTTACCAAGAGCTGACATAGTTACCAAGACTCTATGAATGGGAGAGAGAAGTTACCATATTGGGAATTACTATGGCCATATTTGGTACAAGAAGAGTTTCGGTGGAATACCATGGATGTATCCTCATCCAAGACCGATGAGGAGGAAAATTGTGCCTTGGATGGTAAGGTAAAGAAGGGGAAGGGGAAGAAGTACCATTCCAAATCTGAGACCGGAAAAGAAGGCAAGAAGCATGACATGTCAAAGGTGAAATGTTTTCACTGTCATGATCATGGAAAATATGCCAAAATTTTTCCACAAAATAAGAAGAAGAACAAGAAGGCTCTAGGAGCTACAGTGGGTGAAGCTTTAGCCTTAGAATTTGAGTTGGACTTCTCTCTCATTGCATGCATGGCATCAACTGTGATGGGATCTATGTGGTACTTAGATAGTGGAGAATATTTCCACATGACTGGAAACAAAGAACTCTTTAGTAGCTTGGAGGATAAGGATCTTCAGATGCACATCGAGATGGGTGATGATGGGAGGTATAGTGTTACCGAGATTGGTACAATTAATTTCTAGAGACAGTCAGGCAAGCCTTTCATATAAAAAGATGTCATGCATGTACCAGGCTTGAAAAAGAACTTAGTTTCAATTTCTATGTTGGAGGATCTTGGATATGATGTGGTTTTTAGTGAAGGAAGGGTGTTCCTTCGTCACGAAGCCACAAGACATGTAAAGAATATTGGGGTTCATGTGAATAACCTCTACAAACTTGATGTAGATGGATGCGCAACATTGAGAAGTAAATTAGGTAAGGTGGTGAGCCAGGATACAGGTGAGTTATGGCACAGGATATTGGGCCATCTACATCATAGTGCTTTGAGGATCATGCGATAGATTTCTACAACTCTTCCAAAGGGTACTCCTGCGCAGATAGACACATTAAAGGGATGTACCATGGGGAAGTACACAAAGGCCACATTTCATGAGAAGGAGACCGAGCAGTGACAATCCTTGAGAGAGTTCACTTAGATGTATGTGGACCATTCTCAACAGCTTCCACAACAAAGAAAAAGTATTATGTGATTTTTGTTGATGATTTTTCTATAAAGTGTTGGATTTTATTCAGGCAGAAGAAAGATCAGAGGTTCTCCAAGTTTTGTGAGTTCAAAGCACTGGTATAGAAAGATACATGGAAGAAGGTGAAGGCTCTAAGAAGCGAAAATGGTGGCGATTATTTCTCTAATTAATTCAAGAACTTCTGTGCCAAAGAAGGAATTCAGAGAGAACTGATTGCACCTCATAACCCACAACATAATGGGGTTGCAGAAAGAATGTAATGTTCCAAAATTTTCATTAAGTTAATTGGAACATTAATTTTGCTTTCCTTTTAATAAAAAGAATAAAATGGGTAAGGGGGCCCATGAAGAAGCATAATAAGCACTCCTAATATGCAAAGGGGTCACCTAAGTGGCTTATTTGTCATCTCCTAGTGTGAAAAGGGGAAAATACAAGAAGACTAGGTCAAGTTTGACCAAGTCAACAACGCTGCCTAAAGAGATGAAGCTTGCATGAGAAGACAACACAGTTTTGAAAGGAGGGATATCATTGGATGAGAGAAACCCTAATGGGTGGGGTCTATGGCAAGGAAGCCTCCTCTTGGCATAAAAGAGGGAAGGGGAGCCATTTCTCATTATGTTTTGAGATTTCGATTTTGGTCTGCTCTCTCCAGTTGTTCAACTGGGACAGCTGTGCTGCTTAGCACAAGGGAGATTTCTGTTTAGGAGTTTCCTCTCCTTCATTGCAAAGCTTTGGAGGACCTGTTCTTCATTCTCCTTACATCCAAGCTTGAGGCCAAGGTAACCATATTCAGCTATAACGTTTTCCAGCTGGCAGAAACGTTGAGTTGCTGGGGGTTGCAGTGAGGGTTCATTACCACCCACTTCCAGAGCCAGTTTTGCAGAGGAGGAGCTCATTCTTTATTTGGGAGATCAGTGAGGAAGATCCCAGAGCTTCATTTTAGATTTTTGCATTGGGCCATATGTTTCATCTCATTCCTATCGCAGTCCCTTCCCCATGTTGCGTTATTTTCAGAGGGCACTTGCAGGAGGGGTTCACACTGTGGATTGGAGGGTGTAATCTTCAGTGAAGGGAGCAGCCTTTCAATTTGAAGATCATTAGAGGTGGTTTCTTCATCATTTGAATAATTTCCATCCTTCTCCATTTTTTTATTGTTATTGAGTTGCTGCTGCTACCCAAAAACTCCGACATTTTTCCATTTTGTACATTTTAGTCAATCCCTTAGAGGATTGTTGCACTATTGTTTTCCGGGGTTGAGATCATGCTCCCCCATTTTATTTGAGCCTGATATTGCTATATCATTGTATACATATCAGTTTGTAACCATTTCCCACTAGGGATTGCGCAGTCATAGCTTGTTGCTAGGTTGTGTAGCATTGTATTTGCACCTTTGCATGTACATCTGTCTTGAGGCTGATCTGGCCTATCTTGAGAGGTCTTTTCCTCAAGTTCTTGTATATCTATTTGCAACTACACATAATATCATGGCTATGATCTCTTCTTGCACCATATGTGTTGATGTTTCACTGCTGCTACTTGTTAGAGTTCATGTAATACTGTAGCTCTCTCTCTTTGAGCTTTCTTTGAGATGCCTAGGAGTGGGAGATATGAATAACCCACCTAGGGTTATTTATTTGAGCTCATATTCTGGAAGTGTAATGTATGAAGGGTAAAAAAAGGGATTCAAGACCCCTTTCAGCTTATTTTTTCATTGGCTTCCTTATACAATGTCCTTGAGGACCATATTGCAACAAATCTTGAAAAAGGGATACTACAGTGGTATCGAAGCTTTGAACTTGGCTCAGCCTGTGAAGTTTGAATAAAAAAGATAGAAGAGGTCAAGATGATGCAGAGGATGAAATTTCTCTCATCAGTTTGTAGATCCAGCAAAGACCTCTCCAAGGAGGTTGAGGAGACTGAAAAAGGAGAAGAGGAAGGACCATGCACTTCCTACTCTCACCAAGGAGGAAAAATGGAGCATGAAAAACATTGGAATTCGAGATTCTAAGTGAGTATCTTACTGAATACTGAGAAAACCCTAGAGCCTTCCAAGAGGCTCTAAATTTTCCACAATGTATTTAGCAGAAAGAAGAGAGAAGACCCCACAACTATGGGATGATGACAGGAAATAGATTTCTATTGTCCACATTCGATGGATCACTCACATGTGCAGTAGAGGTTTGGGTGAAGAAGCTATAAAATTTCTTCCCGCTACATCCTGTAGTAGACAGAGAGGCTGTAGAAGTTGCAGCGCTGCACCTTGAGGGTGAAGAAAAGACTTGGTGGTTCAGCCATTGGATTCATGCAAGGATTTCTACTCTTGTTGATTTCTCCCAAATATTGATCAAAAGATTTGGTCAAAAGAGGGAGGAGCCCTCACCACCAGTTGAAGAGGCACATACCAGCACTGTCATAGTGATGAAGAAGCAACCTTCATCTCCGGTAATTGAGGCATCCAACACTAGTGAGGAAGAAACTCTTGCAGCAACACCAGGTTCTTCCAAATCTTTCCAAGGTATGCCTAAGTTTTTATCTCTAATGGAGGATTGTACATCTTTACATGGTGATTTTTTAGAGTAGGAAACTTTCACTGCACTATGCCATAATCTTCATACACCATTGATATGTTGTGCACCACTGTTGAGGTTGGGGTTTGGAAACTTTTTCATGGAAGAGATTGCATTTCAATGTCCCATGAAATGCAAAGGCCAAAATTTGTTTTGGGAGGATGGTAGCCCTTGTTGGGGGTATACCAAGATCTAGTATGAAGGGAGACATCCACAAGGAGTTGAGTGGATGTGGATGGGAGGCAAGAGGATGGTGAGCCTCTTGCAAATCTATGACACAAGGCAGCAAGAGGCAATGCTGCGTTGGCTACTCTTGAGAGAGTTTGGCCAGCATAGGACCTATCTTTTTTCACAGGATGTGAAGAAGGAGGAATACTGGCAGGATAATTACACCATGGGGCAGAGAAGAGCATGGGTGCATTATGATGAGATGGAATTCTTCTTACCACTCATTATGTCACCATCACATATTTGGTATCGTGGGAGTATGGAGAAGCAACAAACATTCTTGTTGCTCAGATTGTATTTGGATGTTGCATGAGTAGGAGGAGGCACTAGCATAGTGCAAAGGGGCTGATCCTTAGCCTTAGATGCCAAAGTAGTACCTTCTTCAGGGGGGGGACTCTATATGTGTGGCAACATGATGAGTAGATACTTTGACAAGATCCATGTCAAAGAGTTGAGCTTTGAGATGATAGTGGCCCTGCTCCACAGGCTAGCAACGCTGTCACTTAAGAGCCAAGATTGCTTGTTGAAGTGCTCCCAAGACCACTTCACAAGTGATGTACCTTGGAGGAATGTAGGAGATGAGGATGAGGGATTCATGGATGGAAGCATCCCTTACTATATTTTGATCTTCTTGGCTTGGGTTCACAAGCACAAGGGGAGATACCTACATGCAGCATTTATGGATTCTCCTTTCATGCATTCTTATGCATACTATGTACTGATGGAGGCGTCCACTCAGGAGGGCATCCTAATGGATGTATATCCAGGTATGAACAGATGCACAACTAGAGAAATGATGAGATGGTTGGCACAACCACTTCCCTACTCTGTTGCAGTAAGGGAGAATTTTCACTTGAGCCATTTCAGCTCAAAGGCCGCAGTACATGATGAGGGAGGTAACTATTTGATTTATGTTTTGCACTATCTTATCTTTATGAGTAGCATATCATATCAAGGAGGATCTCTCCTTCTTTCACATTATGTTTTTTTTACTTATGGTAAATTATAGCAATTATGATGGCCATATTATTGGTAGATTGTGGGGGAAAGCCACAGGATTTTCGGTGTGCACCATTTGCACCAAGTTATGTTTTCATGATCTCATCTTTCAGGATGAATGTGGCAGCAAAAAAGTGGCTGAAAGGACACTTTTTGCACTATATATTGAGGTAGGTCAATGATGCCCTGCATTGGCTCCATGTGTGGAGCTATGTTTCACCTCCTTGTTCTCACAAATTTATGCTTCCCTATTCTGCTAGTAGAACGTTGGACATGGGAAGCGTCATTGGAGGAGTGGCATAAGAGTTGAGGATGCCCATAGGGAGTATGGTTCTCCATATTTCTCATGCTGTATATTTCAGAAAAACAAGTGGGCCAGCCTTGATTACCATGTTACACCTCTTGCTTTCAAATGGGAGGTGCCATTTGGAGAGCTTGAGCTCTTTGGGGAGGCACCCCATGGGTGTTGGATTTGATGGGATGGCTTGGGTCTCTCTTGAGGACCATTATGTTTCAGCCATGTATCAACAACAGCCCCATATGTATCATAAGGAGGGAGAGACACATTGGGAGGATGTGCCCTTTGGGGAAGAAGACCTCCATACTCTTTGCAGCACATACTCTAAGGGGAGTATGGAAAAGGATATGGACACCATGACAAGATATTTGTTTCTCCATGAGGTGAACCATATGATTGATTGGATACCATATGAAGATGACTTCCAACTCATCACATATGAGATGATTTGGGCCAGCTTGATTTACAGCACTGGAGGAGAGATCCTTGGAGATCTAGACTTCATCTTGCCACTTGAGGGCAACACTATTGCAGCCCAAGTTTAGATTTCACACCACACTTATCATAAGTGGAGAGGAGGACAACGTGGGGTAGGCTATGAAACCTACCATGTTCAGATTTCCAGTCCACCTATTCTACATGAGCCCAAGGTGGAGGATGATTTCCAGGAGTTGCCTAGTTGGAAGGTGACTCATTTTGCATGGTTGATTGCTTGGGGATAGAGGGGCAACATGGGAATAATTTCTCCCAACACATTTTAGACTCCATGCCTTGGGAGGACCTCTAGACATCACCTTGCCACTCTCTTGAGCACCTCACTTTTTCATGATGATAGCTTGGTAGCTAATTTACATGTTGAGGAGAGGCAATGTGGGAGCTTTATTGATGAGATAGCATCCTATTTCTTGGAGGAGATCATCATACATGGATGCTATAGGAGAGGAGAAGAGGAATCAGTCTACCCTTTCACTTGCTTGAGGACAAGCAATCTTTGGGAGGGGAGGACTGTAATGTTCATAAATTTTCATTAAGTTAATTGGAACATTAATTTTGATTTTCTTTTAATAAAAAGAATAAAATGGGTAAGGGGGCCCATGAAGAAGCGTAATAAGTACTCCTAATATGCAAAGGGGTCACCTAAGTGGCTTATTTTTCATCTCCTAGTGTGAAAAGGGGAAAATACAAGAAGACTAGGTCAAGTTTGACCAAGTCAACAACACTGCCTAAAGAGGTGAAGCTTGCATGAGAAGACAATGTAGTTTTAAAAGGAGGGACATCATTGGATGAGAGAAACCCTAATGGGTGGGGTCCATGGCAAGGAAGCATCCTCTTGGCATAAAAGAGGGAAGGGGAGCCATTTCTCATTATGTTTTGAGATTTCGATTTTGGTCTGCTCTCTCCAGTTGTTCAAATGGGATAGCTGTGCTGCTTGGCACAACGGAGATTTCTGTTTAGGAGTTTTCTCTCCTTCATTGGGAAGCTTTGGCGGACTTGTTATTCATTCTTCTCACATCCAGGCTTGAGGCCAAGGTAACCATCTTCAACTATAGTGTTTTCCAGTTGGTAGAAACGTTGAGTTACTGGGGGTTGCAGTGAGGGTTCATTACCACCCACTTTTGGAGCTAGTTTTGCAGAAGAGGAGCACATTTTTTCTCTAGGAGATCAGTGAGGAAGATCTCAGAGCTTCATTTTAGATTTTGACATTGGGCCATATGTTTCATCTCATTCCCAGTGTAGTCTCTTCCCCATATTGCGTTATTTTCAGAGGGCACTTGCAGGAGGGGTTCACACTGTGGATTGGAGGGTGTAATCTTCATTGAAGGGAGAATATTTTCACTTCGAAGATAATTTGAGGATGTTTCTTCATCATTTTCAGAATTTCCATCCTTCTCCATTTTTGTATTGTTATTGAGTTGCTGCTGCTACCCAGCAGCTCCGGCATTTTTCCATTTTGTACATTTTAGTCAATCCCTTGGAGGATTGTTGCACTATTGTTTTTCGGGGTTGAGATCATGCTCCCCCACTTTATTTGAGCCTGCTATTGATATATCATTGTATACATATCAGTTTGCAACCATTTCCCACTATGGATTGCGCAGTCATAGCTTGTTGCTGGGTTGTGTAGCATTGTATTTTCACCTTTGCATGTACATCTGTCTTGAGGCTGATCTGGCCTACCTTGAGAGGTATTTTCCTCATGTTATTGTATATGTATTTGTAGCTGCACATAATATCAGGGCTATGCTCTCTTCTTGCACCATATGTGTTGATGTTTCACTGCTGCTACTTTTTGGAGTTCATGTATTACTGTAGCTCTCTCTCTTTGAGCATTGTTTGAGATACCTAGGAGTGGGAGATCTGAATAACCCACCTACGGTTATTTCTTTGAGCTCATATTTTGGAAGTGTAATGTATGAAGGGTAAAAAAAGGGATCCAAGACCCCTTTCAGCTTATATTTGCATTGGCTTCCTTATACAACGTCCTTGAGGACCATATTGCAGCAAATCCTGAAAAAGGGATACTACAAAGAAAGAACAAAACAATTGTGGGAGTAACACAAGCTATGTTACATGATCAGGGCCTACTGTTGCATCTGTGGGTAGAGGCATGAAACACAATGGTATTTGTGCAGAATCGTAGTCCTCATCGGATACTTGGCATGAGTACACGAGAGGATTCTTTTTTAGGTAAGAAACCAAATGTTTCAGATTTTAAATTTTTTGGATCATCTATCTATTTCCATGTGACCAAAGATGTAAGGAAGAAGCTAGAACCAATAGTAGAGGTTGGGATATTTTTGGGGTACTTTGATACTCCCCATAACTATCGGGTGTATTTGTCGGCTAACAAGATGACATTTGTCAGGAGAGATGTGAAATTTGATGATGAGAAAGCCATGAGTTTTTCCCTTGAGAGGGGAGCTTGACTTGCATGCAGATGAGGAACTCTCAATTCCAAAGGATGAACCTTAGGATGTGGAGCATCCACAAGTAGAGGATCATGGAGTGGAAGAAACCACTCATGCAGAGATATCCACCAGAAACGGTAGGAAGCGCACCAGAGAGTCTCACAGATTGATGCTAGATGCGACAGAGCATGTAGGTGCACCTACATCACAACGTAGGTAGAGAAGGTCCCCAGACAGGTACACTGGATACATGGCTCTTATGAGCGAGTGTATTTTGATAGAACCATCCTCTTTTGAGGAAGCAGTGCAGCAAATAAATTGGGTTGATGCCATGGTTGAGGAATATGACTCCATTATCAGAAACAGTGCATGGGAAGTGGTCCCAAGACCAGTGGTGAAGTCAGTGGTTGGATCCAGGTGGATCTACAAGGTGAAGCAAGAAAAAAATGGTAGTGTGGAGAAATACAAGGCTATATTTGTGGCCAAAGGATTCTCACAGGTAGAGGGGATTGACTACGAGGAGAATTTTGCAGTGGTTGCAAGGTACTTATCGATTAGATATATCCTTGCACTCTCAGTGCAAATGGGGTGGTAGATACATCAGATGGATGTAAAATAGATGGCGAGCTATTTATATCTCAGGGAAAGTATGCCATGGAGATTCTGAGGAAGTTCCACATGGAGGGAAACAAACCCATGGGGACTCCTCTTGCAAGAAACTAGAGGAGGAGGATGCTACTTCAGATGAGGTAGTGGATTCTACTGTTACAGGAAACTTGTGGGTTCACAACTAGACATATGCTATGCAACTAATTAGCTTAGTCAAGCTATGGTTAAGCCTACCAAGCTCTTTTGGAAGGTGGGGAAGCATGTGTTGAGATATCACAGGGGCATTACACAGTATGGATTATGGTACAGACAAATAGAGGGAGTGAAGCTTCAAGGCTTCACTGATGCAGATTGGGTAGGTAGTCCATCAGACAGGAAGAGCACATTAGGGGGCATCTTTAGCATATGATCAACAACAGTTTCTTGGTACAACAAGAAACAAATATCATTTGCATTTAGTTCAGCCAAGGCAGAGTACATGGAAGCTAGTTAGGTTGCATGTGAGGCCATCTGGATGAGGAAGATACTTGTTGGTTTGTTCGTTCATCAGACAGATTCGACGATGATACATTGTGATAACCAGAGTTGCATAAAATTATCAGTTAAACCGATATTCCATGACAGGACCAATAATATTGACATTTGGTACCACCACCTCAGAGATTATGTTCAAAGGTGCATTATGTTGTTTCAATACATTCCCATGAAAGATCATGATGAAGATATCTTGATGAAGGCGCTTGCGAAGAGAAAATTTGAATACCACAGAGGTAGGATTGGGGTAGCATATACTCCCTTTCTTGTTGAGAGGGAGTGTTGAAATTAAACAAGAAAATGCACCACGTACTAGTGTGGTATTCCAGGTCACACATGAGTGAGGAATTCAATGACACATTAGTGCTAATGTGGGTGTCCAATTTTTAAATAAATTAGAAAATAAATTGTAATATTATCTCATAACAACTTGTAATAGTTAACTAAGTGTGATAGACTTAGTTAGCTCAAGAATTTCGAGTTGAGGGTCAAAGAGTAGGCATATAGAGTGATTATATTATTTACAAGGTCCAGTTGCAGTTGTAGCACTCGTGTTGGCGAGACCAAAGGTCCCTGAGCAAGACCCAGGTTCAAAAGAGCAGCCAACAAGGTTTCCGCAATAGTCTAGCACAACGCCAACATTTTCACCCTACTCCTAAGAGTAGAGAGTCTCACCCGAGGCATTCCATGACCTTAGTAAGGTTAGGAGTAGATCAAGTGTCGATCGATCATAACTATAAAGAAAAACAGAAGGAACTTGGAATAGCAAACATATTTTACTACTTTGCACAAAATATCACTCATTAAGCATATTCAGGGTGTAGAATTAAAATTTAAAAGTGGCCATACATTCACAATAAGAACACCAAACACTGGTAGAAGTATATTTCATTATCAATAAAAAACAACTACATTACTCCACAGAGTCTATTACAAAGGGACAAATTTCAATAATGATAGAACAGAGCTCTCCCATGGCTCTCTTCCTCAACCCTCTACTGGCCTAACCTCATGTCTATGCTAGCTAATTGCCTATTTGTTCCTTTGCCAACGTGACTACCAATGTTTCCTCTTTTCCAGCTTTGCTATTTGCCGCTTCTTCCTGATCACTGGGAGTTCCGCTGCCTGTACTTGTTGCTCATTCCTGCCATATGTGCTGGTTTTCTGCAACTGTTGCGCCACCTATTCTCCAACTCTCTGCAACCGTGACAACTCCTTGTCTACCGTGGTTGCGCTTCACCACTTGTTCTCTGCAACTCAAAACCGTTTCATTTTCAAAACAAGGGCACCAACAACTCGTGTGGTGTGAGTACAATAAGTTAACTCATATTAATTAAGTTAAAATCAGTTTAACTAGTTCTAACTAATTGATGAGCTAGTGGAAGATCAAGTAAATTAAAATAGATTTAATTCACAAGTAGTTATCTACCAAGTAACTGATGATTCACTATTAATAGCTCCATGCATGTCAATTTTGATGGATACCTAGTTGAGACAAAGGTTAAAGGTAAGTAAACTATCAATTGTATTTTTAACGAACTGCCTAGGTGCAGTTATAAAGCCACATGAAGCCCATGATGGATTGCACAGTCAAGGAAGGTTGGAATTCCTATTTAATAGGAATTATTTTGCCTAGGGATTGCGTGAGAAAGGTAGGCTAAAGGTGGGTAGGAAATTGGCTATGTATTTTTCCAATTTTGCCTGGATCAGTGCGAGACAATTGGTAGAGTGTATGAGGTTATGGTGAGCACACATGCATTGTATTGTTTCATGTTACCTGGTTGATTATACAATAAATATGGAGGGGTTTTGAGAATTTTCTTTCCCCAGGAAAATCTTGTGTTGTGAAATTGATTTAATTATTTCTCTTACTTGCATGTGATTGAGCGATCATGACTTAGATTCCACAAATATTGTAGAAGGATTTAATATCTTGTTTTAGTACATTGCATGATTGGATTGAATCCATTGGTGTAATTCCTACAAACCTATGATGGATACCATCGCAGGAGGGATTTTCCATCACACCAGGGTGGTAGGCCTAAAATTTACAATGCTCAAAAGGCACATATAGTTGGGGATGTAGGTCAAATTATTCCCCGAATCTATGCAACAATGGATAACAGGCGGGCATATCACCAAACATCCATTATTGAGATGGAAGGTAAGATTTTTGATTAAGTTGTTTATATTTTTATTGATCCTAGATTGAATTATAACTATATTAGTATTGAACTGGTAGATTTGTGCCAGTTGAATAAGGAAATGCATGCAAAAACTTGGTTGGTGAAATTGGCTATAGGGACCAATAGAAGAGTTTATCATTGGGTGAGATCTTGTGCATTTGAGATTTAATGGTATGCCTACATCAACACATCTAAGTGTGCTTCCTTTGGGTTCATATAGCATGATTTTGGACATGGATTGGTTTTTCATTCACATGATTAAGGTGGATTGATATGATAAGGTAATTGAGTGCCTAGATGATGATGGATAAAATAGAGTCATGTAGGGAAAGAAGAAGCCCACATCAATGAGAATGGTTAAAACAATGCAATATAAGTGCAACCATAAGAGATGATGTTTATTGTTTGTAGTACATGTTTCCAGTGATAAAGGGAAGGAAGATGAGGATGTGAAGTCCTGAGGAAGTATCCTATTTTGTAGTAGTTTCAATATGTGTTTCCTGTAGACATTCCATAGTTGTCACCTCATAGGGAGGTGGATTTTTATATTGAGTTGTTACTAGGAGCAACACTGACATCTAAGGCATCATATAGGATGAGCGCTCCAGATTTGGTGGAATTGAAGTTTCAGCTTAAAGAGATGCTTGATAAAGGATACATAAGGCCAAGTGTGTCTTAGTGGGGTGCACCAGTGTTGTTTTTAATGAATAAGGATGATACTCTCATATTGTGCATTGATTACGGGAAATTGAACAAGGTGAATATCAAGAACATGTATCCATTGTTGTTGATTAATGATCTGTTTGATCAACTAAAGGAGCAATTGTGTTTTCGAAGATTGATCTGAGATTAGGATATCATCAGGTGCACATCAAAGAAGAAGACATCTACAAGATTGCATTTCATACAAGGTATGGGCATTATGAGTTTGTGAACGTTTGTTTTGGTCTTACCAATGCTCCAACCACCATCATGTGTTTGATGAACAATGTTTTGTGCCCTTATCTGCATAAGTTTGTGATAGTATTTGTTGATGATATATTGGTATATTCAAATAACAAGGAAGAGCATTCAAAGTACTTGACAAAAATGTTGAGATTGTTGAGATAACATAAGTTATATGCCAAGATGAGAAAATGCAGTTTCTTTTAGTCTCAGATTCATTACTTGGGACATGTTGTTTCCAAGTAAGGGATAACAGTGGATTCATAGAAGATTAAAGCTATCATGGAGTGGCCAAATCTAAGGAACGTGGAGGAAATCATATCATTCATGGGACTAATAGGTTATTACAAGCGGCTCATTAGGAAATTCTCCAAGATTGGCTATTCTATTACATCTTTGCAGTGGAATGAAAATAGTTTGTGTAGAAATTTATTAATATTGATAGTATTACCTGATTCTCCTGATCTAACAAATTAATCTTATGTTAAATATAGAATCCTTCCACTTAATTCTTTGCGGAAATTAAATCGCCAATTGCAAACACATGAAGAAAATCAATCACACATAAACACAGTTTTTTAACGGGAAAGCTTAAAGCTAAAACCCCAAATATCATATATTATGTAATGGAATCATGTAATAATCTCATACAAATCTTAGTACATCAAGCTCTCAGTACAATCAACAATCATTACACACTGTCATGCAGAAATTTTCATATCTATGCACCAATTTCTTGCCTCCTGATAGCCTGCCTCTACTGCGTAATCCCTGTTGAAGAAGACATTTGAATGAATTCGAATTGGCCTTACCTTGACTGTGCAATCCTCATTGACATCTCTAATGTGTGTCAGATGCATTGAATGTATCACTATAGTCACAATAGATAATCCATCTCACCCTTTCACCTATCTCTCCACTGGGTCTCCACTAGAACTGACATGCAAGTAGTTAACTGCTGTATTTGTTCAGTTTCAAGTGAGTTATTAGTTGTGAATTAATTAAATAATTAATTCATTAAACTCTCACTAGTGTATCTACAGTAAAACTAGTTACAACTAGCATAATTGCGTTTAACTCACTTAATTGAGTTAAACTAAATAGCAACTCCCATAACTACTCTTCCAACTCTGTCAGAATTATTCCACTTTAGTTCTAACTGAGTCCTCCATGCACGAGTCACCAACCACCCTAAGAATTGCGTAATTTCTTTAGCCCACTGATTTTCCAAATCTTTTCACTAAAAGTGCTCCAAGAGAATAAGTTGATATTTATTGTCAGATTATTATTAAGGGCTAATAATAATCGACATGCATCTATTTTTAAATTAGCGATCTATAAATAGACTTCGCCCAATCTTCTGAAAACAAAAATTTATATATTTTTCCAAATTGATCAACCATCTACAAATAGCATCCTGCAACTTATAGAATATGCCCACCATGTCTAAAAATAGACATACACCTAGAAATAACTTGCGGGCCCTACTTAGTGAAGGTGCTTAATTTTCACTAAGCTCATCATCTTATTGAATCTCAACACTCCCTCTAAACAAGATAGGGATTATCCTTCACCCCGATCTTGCCTCTATGGTATTCGAATTTTCTCCTGCTGAGCACCTTCATCAGAATATTTGCATCCTAATCTTCCATAGGAACGTACTGAAGAAACATGATTTTCTGCTGCACACAATCTCTGATATGATGATAGTGGATATCTATATGCTTAGATATATCCTGAAACACAAGATTAATTGAGAGTTTAATGCAACTCTGATTATCACAATGTATCACTGTAGGATCTAAATGAGAACCGAACAAACCGACCAAGATCTTCCTCATCTAGATAGCCTCACATGTAGCTTGACTTGCTTCCATGTATTCTGCTTCCGCTGAACTGAGTGCCACATGTTAGTGCTCGAATCTACCTTAGGCTGAAATAAGGTAAAACTCAAGGCTACATCAAACCACGCTCAGCCTCGTAGCTAGCCCTACGAGGACAGGAGAGGGCTCTCTCCGGGTCTATCTCGGAAAAAGGTCTTCAAAGGGGCTGAGATGACGTATAAGGAATACTGATCTTAGGCTAGTAAATAGATAGGAATTTTTGTTTTAAATTTTTGGGTTTTTGTTGAAAAAATGGGAAAAACAATTTTGGGTCTGGGGATAAGGCCAGATCTTCGCAGAATTCGAGTTGGGGCGAGGTAGGCAATAGTATTGATGCTTTTGATCAGGTGTATGGATGGATCAGACCTACAAGGAGCTGAAGAGGGCAAGGGAGAACAGGAATCCTCTCCAAACAGGCGAAAACATGTAAAACTAAACGAATTCAAAGGCAGAGCATTGGAAACAATGGATTCAACCTCATTTACTCATTCATTTAGTTTCATAAGCATAAGAAGGGAATGTCATACATTAAACATGAAAGAACTTACAATAAACTGAGAGAAAACACCATCAAGAACTGAAAGCCACAAGAATCCCAACAGGTGCTGCAAAACCTCTGATCTTTCCTTAGCCAAAATGTGAAAAATATGTACAATAGTGTGCCAAACTTTTCCCAAGAGTCCAACCTGTCCAACCTTTGAAAATGATTGAGAAAATACATCATATAGACCATCCTAACCCCTTCCCAAGCCTCTAGGGGTCGAAATCCTCCTTCTAGGAGCAGTTTCAACCAATTCTAAACTGTTGGAAATCTAGGCATCCAAACAACTTGCCTCTAAAAGGAGGGAAACTGATTCATTCACTTGATTTTCACTTTTTTGAGAGTGAATCATCTAGAATAGGTAAAATTGAGTCAAAATTACATTACAACCATAAAATTACATCAAGGTAAGTCAAAAATTACATCCACAATCAAAACTGGTCCAACTGGCCGAAATTTTGAGTTGGAAGATGAAAAATATACCAAAAATCTCTATGCGTAGCGCGCCTTTCAGCCTACTTTTGGGGCACTTCCCAGAGTCCAAATTGAGCTCATGATAGCTCGTTGGAAATCCATAGATGTTGGCTATCCAACCCAAGTGGAATTTTTCAATTTGGAGCTCATTTTCCCCTCCAAAACTTCATTCTCCCAGAAGTACTTCCTGCTGGTGCAAAAGGTGGCAGAAAGGTGATTTTCATGGTGTTTTTTTCCCTTTTGATCATCCAGAACTTGATGAAATGCTTTGGCCATACTGGAGCATGCATAAATTACCATGAAAAACCAAAAAATATAAATTTTTCCTCCAGCAAGTGTCCCAATCATAAGCGAGCGCGTCGACGCGTTACGCGTTGGGCGGAAAAACCTGTTTTGAGACCAAAATTTTCCAAAATGACAAAAACTTCTTCAAATTTGCTCAAATTTGGAGCGAAGAGCCTCCATCATGTATCATGCCCAGCCAACGAAGCCTCGGCCAAAATCCGGAGTGGATCATGTGTTTCACGTCGTTTCAGTATCCTCCTGGTGCATGCAGTTTCAGTAGTGAAAACATTGTCTCTGTTGTGATGTGTCGGTCTCTGTCATGGTGTCACAATGTGTATGAAAATTATGCTGATATGGTTATGATGAAAACAAGATTTTGGTGTATGCTCCAATGTCAGATGTGTCACATATATGTCAAGGTGCTATAGGAAATATCACAATGGGAAAAGGACCGTCACAAGGAGTTTGAATGGAAAATAGCCACTCCTTGACTACATGGGGATTTGACAAGTGAATAGGAATGAGTGTAGTGTAGTGTAGGTCAATATAAATAACCCTTGTAGTGTTTGAAAATGTCAATGGAGGATGTGGACAAGTGAAAATGAGACTATGTCATAACATGAATGATGAGCAGTGTTAAAATGACAATGGCAATAATAATGACAGCAGTGATGTAATGGAAAAGAGAGGGCGTGGAAGCAGAGACACCACTGACAATAGATGCATGAGCATATATATCAACAACACAAGTTTGCAAACCCCCACACTATCACTAACATGTCTTTCGAAACCCTAAGGAGCGAATTTGGCAATGAATATAGGGTTTAATGTTCACCATACCAAACACTTGTTTTTTCCTCATTTGCAACACCATAACATGTCCATGAATCAATAAAAAAGCTTGAATAACTTACTTGAAGGCAAATGAAGTGGTTTGATAAGAATTTGGGTGATGAACTGTTGTTTTCCAGCCTTGGGGCTATATGCGCCGCGCGCACTTTTCTATGCGTAGCGCGCTACATAGTGCATTGTTCAGGAGGATTTGGAGGCCTTCCCGGTGTCCAAATTGGGCGTGTGATAGCTCGTTGGAAAGATGTTGGAGTCCAATTTCCAACCCAAGTGGAATTTTTCAATTTTGAATTCATTTACCCTATCAAAAATTAAATCTCCCAACACTACTTCCTGCAGGTGCATCAGTTCTCCTGAGGTGACAGTATTCTTGACATTTCTCCAAAGCCATTACACCTGTGTAAAAAGTGAAGGATTTTTTTCTTCCTTGGCATGTTTTGTACGAAAACCTCTCTCAATTTTCAAAAATTCATCTTTTATTGCTCTGAAACATCATTTGTGTGAAACCTATCCC
Organism: Pinus albicaulis; assembly: GCA_034641835.2. Classification (NCBI taxonomy): domain Eukaryota; kingdom Viridiplantae; phylum Streptophyta; class Pinopsida; order Pinales; family Pinaceae; genus Pinus; species Pinus albicaulis. Next base: position 1,252,991,538 of record CM076570.1, on the reverse strand, counting down.
GATGTGTGAAACAAGGGATTTTGTCGAAATGAAGCGAAATGAAGGGGATAAGGGGCTTCTAAATTCTTGGGGAAATTTTGGGAAGTAGGGAGGGATGTTAGGAAGCAAGGGAAAGTGGAATCTCAGAGATTGAGTGAGGGGAAGGGGTCCAAAAGGGCAAAACACAGGCCTAGCCTAGAAAATTGCCAAGTTGTGGCAAGAAACTAGGGTTTGTGCAAAAATGAGGAATTTGGGGGATCTCAATGATGGGAAGTGTTTAATAAGGTACATTAATGATAGGGGAAGGTGTATGAACATCAGGATACAAGTTTTTCTAATGATTTGACCATCCAAGAGAAATTACCTCCAAAACCTTAGGAGAGGGAAATGGACCTTACCTAGGCACAACTGAAGCATGAACAAGCTGTAAAATGACCCAATGGAACTTGACATGATGATGAAAACCCTCTGAATGATGGTACACTCAGCTGAATGGTGACATGGACCGAAATTTGGACAACTTTGAAAAGAGTGAAAACAAACCCTAGACCTAATGCCTAGTGACCAAATTTTGCTTGAAGACTCATTGAAATGACAAAATTTGACCTTGACACCTTAAAATCACTTTGTAAGAGCATGTTTAATCACTAAAGGAAAGCTGCAAAGGCTGACACTAACATTGGCTCCAATGGGGATGGTAGCTCCTTGGAGGTGCCAAGAGTTGCAGATCTTTGGGAGAGCAGACAGTGCCTCCATCCATTGGGCTATGGAATCCATTATTTTGACAAACCACACAAGATTTTGACTCATTTATTGATTGAAAATTGACTGAAAAGACTGAAAACTGACTCGAAAAATGACTCAACATGACTAAGACCTGAACTTAAAACTTAAAACTTGATGGCAGTAAATAACCGCCTGTGTTTCTTACAAGACAATATACCATCAAACTATATCATAATGCCAATGTAACCAATCCAGCAGATGCCTTCTTGATTGATTCCCCTGATCAGATCTGCTGGTCAACAATAAATACTGATAACTGGGCATCCAAAAACATAGCTGACCATGATCTCCTTCATTACTGAATACTGCAATAATCACTTTCACTGCTGTCTGCAACAAACCTGCCAGAGGATCCTGAAAAACATGAATATTTACCTCCTGCTGAAGAAACAAGGTGTCCTTTGCTTCTAATTCTGATCTTCCTTCATCATGTACTTCAGTAAAAGTATGCTCCTGGGCTTCAAAAAACTTTGAACAGGTAGATGAGCAGTTCTCCTTTTCAAAGAACATTTCAAAACATGAAACATATGAAGAAGAATCTGAATGGAAATCCTGAATGGTCTGATCTTTTGTAGTCTGAAAATACTGTAGGTCATCTTCATATGACATAACAGCCAGATTCTCATTATATTCATCAATCATGAAAAAAGAAACTTCAGCTGATTCCTGATGCTCAAACATGATATCTCTATCATCTACCATAAATTCATCCAAAGGAACTGTTTCACTTACTTGAATGAAGATCCCATCTTGTTTTTCATGAACTAACTGAATTACCTCTTTATGAAGGCTGTGTTCTAATGAACTGAGAACATTTGGATCCATACCTCTATTGTCTTCTGCATTCCAGATGATCTCAACAGCAGAGTTCTCCTTGATGGGTTTCAGCACAAGGTATGCTTGGTCATCACAAACTGAATGTAAATCTGAAAAAGCTGACTGGAATCCATCACATTCTGCAATCTGCATGCTGTCTTCTTCTGTGGGCAGATCTAAAACAGAACATTCTCTTTCTCCATCTTCAACCATATGGAAATCTTCAACCTGCTGATCTATAAAGCTGCTAACAAGACTGTCATCCTTTTCAGAAAAGGAAGAAGTTCCACCATCACCTTCTTGACCATGTGCACACTACAGATCTGCGTTAACTTGAGCTGTAACATGACCTTTCAATAGCTGATCTATCTCATCTTCAGTCAGAGGGGATAATGCTTTATGTTTTCTTTGGCTCAAACAGTGATTGTCTTCATTGATTTCAAGTGAAGGAGTATACAGATTTTCCTCATACTGCTGATCCATTTCATGTAATTCCTATTGACTGTCAAGATGCAAAATTCCTTCATCTTCCACCACACTAAAATCTTGATCCTGCTGCGAATTTTCATGATTGTCTTTATGCTGCTGAAATGGATTTTCATATAGGGCTTCTATGATCTCATCATCCATGAAATTATCATCTTCATAATATTTCTCAAGGCTTTCAATAAAATTAGAAGCATGTTTGCAACAGTCATGAACTGAATTTAATGATGGATAAGATGCTAGATATCTTTCAATGAACAGGGCATGAAAATCCTTTAAACAGTAAATACAGGCCAGCGGCAAATTTTCATACCAAGATTGGGCCTCACCTTCTAGAGTGGCCAGGAATATCTTCATCAAGCAATCTTCAGGAAAATCCACCTTCAACTTGCAAATATGCATGTGAAATCTAACTAGATGTAAAGCAGCATCTTTCTTACCATCATCGTTAAACGTAGGCAGATTCCTTGACCAATCTACCTTGGGAATTTTATTTGGAAAACCTGGAATGTGATCTCGGCTCATGGGAGCATATCTTCTCGTGATTCGGTCCATCTTGAAAATCTCACAGCTACTGATCTCCCTGCAGTGAAGTCACCATGAAGCATCGATTTCTGGATTGTTCAGTGAATGAAGTCACCAGGTGAATGATTTCAGCCTTGCGGTGTCTGACTGTTGTCCACCATCAACAATCAGATCTAAACTTGATACACGTACTGGGGCAAGACAATATACAAGTCGAGTGTCACATTCACAAGCTAGCCCGGAGATGGACTGAAGCAACGTTTATCTACTATGCACTCGCAGAGCAAGAGCAGTTCGAAGGCTACCTGGCGTGTCTTCAGTCTCCGTTTGTAGCTAATGAAACAGATGAAATCAACAAGCAAACCAATTCTTCCCCAGTATGGTCGCCACTATGTTAGCGCTCGAATCTACCTTAGGCTGAAATAAGGTAAAACTCAAGGCTACATCAAACCACGCTCAGCCTCGTAGCTAGCCCTACGAGGACAGGAGAGGGTTCTCTCCGGGTCTATCTCGGCAAAAGGTCTTCAAAGGGGCTGAGATGACGTATAAGGAATACTGATCTTAGGCTAGTAAATAGATAGGAAGTTTTGTTTTAAATTTTTGGGTTTTTTTTGAAAAAATGGGAAAAACAATTTTGGGTCCGGGGATAAGGCCAGATCTTTGCAGAATTCGAGTTGGGGCGAGGTAGGAAATAGTCTTGATGCTTTTGATCAGGTGTATGGATGGATCAGACTGACAAGGAGCTGAAGAGGGCAAGGGAGAACAGGAATCCTCTCCAAACAGGCGAAAACATGTAAAACTAAACGAATTCAAAGGCAGAGCACTGGAAACAATGGATTGAACCTCATTTACTCATTCATTTAGTTTCAGAAGCATAAGAAGGGAATGGAATACATTAAACATGAAATAAATTACAATAAACTAAGAGAAAACACCATCAAGAACTGAAATCCACAAGAATCCCAACAGGTGCTGCAAAACCTCTGATCTTTCCATAGCCAAAATGTGAAAAATATGTACAATAGTGTGCCAAACTTTTCCCAAGAGTCCAACCTGTCTAACATCTGAAAATGATTGAGAAATTACATCATATAGACCATCCTAACCCCTTCCCACACCTCTAGGGGTCAAATTCCTCCTTCTAGGAGTAGTTTCAACCAATTCTAAACATGGAACTGAAATCTAGGCATCTAAACAACTTGCCTCTAAAAGGAGGGAAACTGATTCATTCACTTGATTTTCACTTTTTTGAGAGTGAATCATCTAGAATAGGTAAAAGTGAGTCAAAATTACATTACAACCATAAAATTACATCAAGGTAAGTCAAAAATTACATCCACAATCAAAACTGGTCCAATTGGCCGAAATTCTGAGCTGGAAGATGAAAAATATACCAAAAATCTCTATGCGTAGTGCACCTTTCAGCCTGCTTTTGGGCACTTCCCAGAGTCCAAATTGAGCTCACGATAGCTCGTTGGAAAGCCCTAGATGTTGGCTATCCAACCCAAGTGGAATTTTCAATTTGGAGCTCATTTTCCCCTCCAAAACTTCATTCTCCCAGAAGTACTTCCTGCTGGTGCAAAAGGTGGCAGAAAGGTGATTTTCATGGTGTTTTTTACCCTTTTGATCATCTAGAACTTGATGAAATGCTTTGGCCATACTGGAGCATGCATAAATTATCATGAAAAACCCAAAAATATAAAGTTTTCCTCCAGCAAGTGTCCCAATCATAAGCGAGCGCGTCGATGCGCTACGCGTTGGGCGGAAAAACCTGTTTTGAGACCAAAATTTTCCAAAATGACAAAAAATTCTTCAAATTTTCTCAAATTCAGAGCGAAGAGCCTCCATCATGTATCATGCCCAGCCAACAAAGCCTCGGCCAAAATCCGGAGTGGATCATGTGTTTCACGTCGTTTCAGTATCCTCCTGGTGCATGCAGTTTCAGTAGTGAAAACACTGTCTCTGTTGTGATGTGTCGGTCTCTGTCATGGTGTCACAATGTGTATGAAAAGTATGTTGATATGGTTATGATGAAAACAAGAGTTTCAGTGTATGCCCAATGTCAGACAAAGAAGTGTCAAGGTGCCATAGGAAATATCACAATGTAGCATGAATCGCCACAAGGAGTTTGAATGGAAAATAGCCACTCCTCGACTACATGGGATTTGACAAGTGAATAGGAATGAGTGTAGTGTAGTGTAGGTCAATAGAAATAGCCCTTGCAGTGTTTGACAATGTCAATGGAGGATGTGGACAAGTGAAAATGAGACTATGTCATAACATGAATGATGAGCAGTGTTAAAATGACAATGGCAATAATAATGACAATAATGATGTAATGGAAAAGAGAGGGCGTGGAAGCAGAGACACCACTGAAAATAGATGCATGAGCATATATATCAACAACACAAGTTTTCAAACCCCCACACTATCACTCACATGTCTTTCGAAACCCTAAGGAGCGAATTTGGCAATGAATATAGGGTTTAATGTTCACCATACCAAACACTTGTTTTTCCTCATTTGCAACACCATAACATGTCCATGAATCAATAAAAAAGCTTGAATAACTTAATTGAAGGCAAATGAAGTGGTTTTATAAGAATTTGGGTGATGAACTGTTGTTTTCCAGCCTTGGGGCTATATGCGCTGCGCGCACTTTTCTATGCGTAGCACGCTACATAGTGCATTTTGAAGGAGGATTTTGGAGGCCTTCCCGGTGTCCAAATTGGGCGTGTGATAGCTCATTGGAAATTTGTTGGAGTCTAATTTCCAACCCAAGTGGAATTTTTCAATTTGGAGTTCATTTACGCTGTCAAAAATCAAATCTCCCAACACTACTTCCTGCAGGTGCATCAATTCTCCTGAGGCAACGGTATTATTGACATTTTTCTAAAAAAATTACACCTTTGTAAAAAGTGAAGGAGGTTTTTCTTCCTTGGCATGTTTTGGACAAAAACCTCTCTCATTTTTCCAAAATTTATCTTTTATTTCTCAGAAACATGATTTGAGTGAAACCTATCTCGATGTGTGAAACAAGGGATTTTGTCGAAATGAAGCGAAATGAAGGGAATAAGGGGCTTATAAATTCTTGAGGAAATTTTTGGAAGTAGGGAGGGATGTTAGGAAGCAGGGTAAAGTGGAATATCAGAGATTGAGTGAGGGGAAGGGGTCCAAAAGGGCAAAACACAGGCCTAGCCTAGAAAATTGCCAAGTTGTGGCAAGAAACTAGGGTTTGTGCAAATTTGAGGAATTTGGGGGATCTCAGTGATGGGAAGTGTTTAATAAGGTACATTAATGATAGGGGAAGGTGTATGAACATCAGGATACAAGTTTTTCTAATGATTTTACCATCCAAGAGAAATTACCTCCAAAACCCTAGGAGAGGGAAATGGACCTTACCTAGGCACAACTGAAGCATGAACAAGGTGTAAAATGACCCAATGGAACTTGACATGATGATGAAAACCATTTGAATGATGGTACACTCAGCTGAATGGTGACATGGACCGAAATTTGGACAACTTTGAAAAGAGTGAAAACAAACCCTAGACCTAATGCCTAGTGACCAAATTTTGCTTGAAGACTCATTGAAATGACAAAATTTGACCTTGACACCTTAAAATCACTTTGTAAGAGCATGTTTGATCACTGAAGGAAAGCTGCAAAGGCTGACACTAACACCACAGATCTTTGTTTCCTGCTGTACCAAGAAACTGTTGTAGATCTGATACTGAAAACCCCTCCTGATGTGCTCTTTCTGTCCATTGCGCTGCCCGCCCAATCTGCATCTGTGGAGCCATGCAACTTCACCTCATCCATCTATCTGTACCATAATCCATACTCAGATGTGCCCCTGAGATACATGAGGACATGCTTGCCTGCCTTCTAAAAGAGCTTGGTAGGCTTAACCATTTCTTGACTAAGATGGTTCACCATATAGCATATGTTCGGTCATGAGCGAACCCACCAACTATCGATAAACAATGGCATCCACTACCTCTGCCGATGTAGCATCCTCTTTCCTCCAATTTCCTGGAAGAGGAGTATCCATGGGCTTGTAGTCCTCCTTGTGAAACCTACCAAGTATCTCTTGAGTATACTTGCCTTGAGACACAAACAGTTCACCTTCTCGCTGCCATATTTCCAATATAAGGAAATAATGGAGGCCCAAATCCTTCATCTCAAACTCCTTTGCAAGATCTGCCTTGCATGAGTGTATCAACTACTCATCACCTATTAGTATTAAATCATCAACACAAATAACAATGATTAAAATATTACCCTCCACCACAATTTGATACAGGTTTGCATCCGCCTCACTCTTGGTGAAGCCAAGTCCAGTGAAATAGCTGTTGATTCGAGTGCACCAAGCACATGGTGCTTGCTTTAGCTCATACAGTTCTCTTTTGAGTCTACACACATGCGATTTGCTTCTGAAGATCTCAAATCCTTCAGGCTGCTCAATGTACACTTATTCCTCAATGATCCCATTAAGGAACACAATCTTCACATCCATCTGATGAATGTGCCAACCCATCTACGTTGAGAGAGCAAGGATGGTCCTTATGGAAGAATACCGTGCGACAGGTGCAAAGGCTTCTTCATAATCAATCCCCTCATTCTGTGAGAAGCCTCTCGAAAAAAATCTTGCCTTATACTTCTTGATGCTCCCATCAGCAGCTTACTTTACCTTGTAGATCCATCTTGAACCTATCACTGATTTACCCACCAGCCTTGGAAAAATCTCCCAAGCACTGTTTCTGAAAATGGATTCATAATCATCCACCATGGCATCTACCCATGTGGGATCTTGTGCTACTTCTTCAAAAGAATATGGATCTGTCACGATACACTTGCTCATAAGAGCCATGTATCCATTAAATCGGTCAGGTGACTATCTCTATCTATGCTATGATGTAGGGACTCCTACATTATATGCTGCATCAAGCTTCAATATCTCAGATTCTGTGGTACACTTTCCGCTTGTTCTGATGTGTGGTTCTGCATGAGTGGACTCCTCCACTCCATGAATCTCCTCTTGTGGCTGATCCACATCTAGAGGCTCATCTTTGGGAGCAAAAAACTCCTCCTCTACATGCAAGTGAAGCTCCATCTCAAGCGACAAATTCATGGCCTTCACCTCATTGCATTTTATAGCCCATCACACCACAGTCATCTGATTATTTAGCAAATACACACGATAATTATGAGCTGTTTCTGTGTACCCCACAAATATCCCAACTTCTGCAGTCAGCTCCTGCTTCTTCCTGGCGTCCTTTATCACATGAATGTAAACAGATGAGCCAAAAATCTTCAAATGAGAAATATTAGGCTTCTTACTAGTAAAATATTCTTCAGGTGTACTCATGCCAAGTACTCTATGAGGACAACGATTTTGCACATAAACTGCGGTGTTGCTTGCTTTCGCCCACAAGTGCATTGGTAGGCCCTGGTCATGCAGCATAGCTTGTGCAGCACCCATGATCATTTTGTTCTTCCTCTTCGCGACCCCATTTTGCTATGGGTTATGAGGCACTATGATTTCTCTTTGAATTCCTTCTTTTCTACAAAAGTCTTTGAATTCGTTAGAGATATATTCACCACCATTATCGCTCCGCAGAGCCTTTACTTGCCTCCCCAACTCCTTCTCCACCAATGCTTTAATCTCACAGAACTTTGAGAGTGTTTCACTCTTCTTCTGCATGAAGAAGATCCAACATCTATGATAATGGTCATAAAAATATATAACATAATACCTGTGTTTTTCTGTTGAAGCAACCGATAAATGTCCACATATGTCTGTGTAAATTCTCTCCAGGATCACCTAAGCACTGTTCTCCTTCTCATGAAAGGTGGTCTTCAAAAAATTACCCATAGTACATCCCTTGCACTGATCTGACTATGCAAGAGTACCCTTGGGAAGTCCAGTAGAAATCTACTTCAAAATATTCAAGGTGCCATGGTGAAGATGTCCCAATATCCTATGTCATAATTTTCCCTCATCCCATCTCACCACTTCTTCTGCTTTGCCCATCATTGCAGCACATCCATCTACCTCAAGCTTGTAGATATTCTTAACTCGAATCCCTATCCTCTTGGTTTGACCCATTGTTTTATGTCACAGGAAATATTTTCCTTCGTTGAAAATAACGTCATAACCTCTGTCCTCCAACATAGCGACCGAGACCAAGTTCTTCTTCAGACCTGGAACATGCATAACATCTTTCTACAAAAATGGTTTACCTAAATCCCTCTCAAAGGTAATGGTTCCAATGCCGGTCGCACTGTATCTACCATCATCTCCCATCTCTATATACATTTGGAGATCCTTCTCCTCCAAGTCACTAAACAACTCCTTGTCTCCCATCATATGGAAGGAGGCACCACTATCAAGATACCAAACCGGTCCCATTGCACTTGAAACCAAGAATACGATCAAAGAAAAATCAAGTTCAAATTGTGAGGCTAAGGCCTCACCCACTGTAGCTCCAAAAACCTTCTTGTTCTTCTTTTTCTGTGGGCAGTTAGTGGCAAGATGCCCATGTTCGTGACAGTGAAAACACTTCACCTTGGACAAATCCAGCTTCTTGCATTTAGCCTCGGATTTTGGATGGGACTTCTTCCCATTTCCTTTCCTTGCTTTGGAATCCAAAGCGAAATTCTCTTCAAAATAATTCTTCTATGAAGAGCCATCCCTGGTATTACACCTTATCTCCTCCTGCACAAGATCAGACCAAAGCCGCTCCCAATCCGACAGTTTCTCTCATCCATTGACAGAGTCTTCATAGCTGTGCCAACTCTTCAAAAGCCCAAGGAGAGCCAAGCTCACCAATTCATCATTCGAAAATGTAATTCCCACACTCCCCAGCTCATCCCTACATTGGAAAAACTTCGTGAGATATTTTGGAATACTGTCGCCCTTCTCCATGTTGATTTTTCTGAGCTTATCTTTCAGTGCCAACTTCCTATGGTCGCTGCTGCTTTGGAAATGATCTGTCAAAGCCTTCCACATTGAAAATGGAGTGGCTTTCCCATGAAGGTTTGAAACAATATGTCTTTCACACATTCCAACAGAATTCTTCTTATCTTCGCTACCTTCTTTTACCATGCGTCAAGTAATGCAACATCGCTAGAAGTAGGCTTAGGAACATCGCTATTGATGAACTCCTTCTGTCCATTATCTTCAAGTGCTGCCTCCATCCTGTACTTCCAGGATATGTAGTTTGAGCTACCTTCAAGGGCATATTCCAACCACAACCCATTGAAAGCCATTTGAATGAATACTCAACTGTCGCACCAAGAAATTTCTGCAACAAATTCAAATTGTCCACCAGCACAAAAATCAACACCACTTCACTATTGCAATCTCCAGTGATTAACACTGCTCCGATACCATGTAGAAATTTATTAATACTGATAGTATTACTGGATTCTCCTGATCTAACAAATTAATCTTAAGTTAAATCCAGAATCCTTCCACTTAATTCTTTGCAGAAATTAAATCGCCAATTGCAAACACATGAAGAAAATCAATCATGCATAAACACAATTGTTTAATGGGAAACCTTAAAGCTAAAAATCCCAACTATCATATATTATGTATATCAATGGAATCATGTAATAATCTCATACAAATCTTAGTACATCAAGCTCTTAATACAATCAAAAATCATTACACACTGTTGTGCAGTAATCTCCATATCTATGCACCAATTTCTTGCCTCCTGACAGCCTAGCTCTATTGCGCAATCCCTGCTGAAGAAGACCTCTGAATGAATTTGAATTGGCCTTGCCTTGACTGCGCAATCCTCATTTGCATCTCCAATGTGTGTCATATGCATTGAATGCACTATAGTCACAATAGATAGTCCATTTCACCCTTTCACCTATGTCTCCACTAGGTCTCCACTGAAACTGACATGCAAGTAGTTAACTGTTGTATTTGTTCAGTTGCAAGTGAGTTATTAGTTGTGAATTAATTAACTAATTAATTCACTAAACTCTCACTAGTGTATCTTCAGTTAGAACTAGATACAACTAGCACAACTGAGTTTAACTCACTTAACTGAGTTAAACTAAATAACAACTCCCATTACTACTCTTCCAACTCTGTCACAAATTTGCCACTTCAGTTCTAACTAAGTACTCCATGCATGAGTCACCAAACACCCTAGGAATTGCATAATTCCTTCAGCCCACTAATTTTCCAAATATTTTCACTGAAATAAAGTGCTCCAAGAGAATAAGTTGATATTTGTTGTCGGATTATTATTAAGGGATAACAATAATCGACATGCATCTATTTTTAGATTAGTGATCTATAAATAGACTTCACCCAATCTTCTAAAAATAGAATTTCATTTATTTTTCCAACTTGATCAACCATCTACAAATAGCATCCTGCAACTTATAGAATATGCTCACCATGTCTAAAAATAGACATACACCTAAAAATAGCCTGCGGGCCCCACTTAGTGAAGGTGCTTAATTTTCACTAAGCTCATCATCTTGTTGAATCTCAACAGTTTTAATGGACTGAGGAATATGTAGTTAGTTTTGATCAGTTTAAGCGATTACTTACCAATTCTTCAGTTTCAAAGATTGCAAACCCCAATAAGGTGTTTGTGGTTTGTACAAATGCTTGCAAGGAAGGACTTGGTGGAGTCCTAATGCAGGAAGGGAAAGTGGTTTGCTATGAATTGAGAAAGTTGAATGAACATTAGAAAAACTATGTGACTCATGATCCTCAGTCGGAAACTATCATTCATGCATTAAATATGTGGAGACATTATCTCCTTTGTAGAAGGTTCGTCTTAATGAGTAATCATAGTGGACTGAGGTACTTGTTTGACCAACCTAATCTGAATGCAAGGTAAGCTAGATGGTTGGCTACTCTCAATGAGTTTTATTTTGAGATCAGGTACATTAAAGGCAAGGATAACTAGGTTGTGAATTCTCTCAGTAGGATAGTGCAGGTGAAACATATTTTAGTTGTGAGCTCCTATGGGACATGTTTGAGAGAGTGGATCTTGCATGCAAGGATACCTGATTCAAAGTACTAGCAGCTAGAGTAGAGATTATAGTAGTAGAGTAAAGGTGATAAGGATTAGGAGTATCACCTCACAACATAAGGCTTGGTCAAATTCAAGACCTGGATTTACGTGCCAGATAACAATGAGCTGAAGAAGCTTACCTAGAGAGAGCTTCACATCAAGTCGTATTCGAGCCAACCAGGATACCAGAAGACTTTGACAACTATCAAGAAGTTCTACTACTGGCCAAATTTGAATAAAGAGGTGATTAAACTTTTTTCAAGGTGGTTGTATTGCCAGTAGGAGAAAATTGAATGCAAGCATCCAATTGGTCTATTGTAGCCTTTTTCGATTCCAAAATGGAAACGGGAGGTCATTTCCATGGACTTCATTAAAGGATAGACTAGGACATCAAGGCAACATGACTCCATCATGGTTGTGCTTTACAGGTTGAGCAAGGTAGCTCCATTACAGTTAATTCATCTAGTGAAGTGGCTTATATCATCATTAGGGAGATGGTGAGGTTGCATGGAAGGAGTTCAGATAAAGATTCCAAGTTCACTTCCAAGTTTTGGAAGGAGTTTTTCGTAGGCTTGGAGACAAAGTTAGCTTTCAATATAGATTATCACTACAAATTGATGGGCATACAAAAAGGGTTAACAAGCTTATTGAGGATATGTTGAGGTTGTATGTCATGCATCAATAAAGGAAGTGGAAGGAGTATCTTCCACTGGTGGAGTTTTCTTATAAAAATGGCATCAAGAATCCTTAAATATGGGTCCATTTGAGGCTCTTTATGGGAGGAGTTGTAATAGTCTTATTAGCTGGAGTGATCCAGTGAATAGGGTGCTGGCTAAGATGAAGCAAAATATGCAAGTTATTAAAAGGAATTTAAAGGCAACACAAGAAAAGAAGAAGAGTTATGCAGATCAACAAAAAGCATTCAAGGAGTTTCAAGTTGGGGAGCATGTGTACTTGCACATCAAGCCCAAGAGGAACTCCTTGAGGATTAGGTCATGTGCCAAGTTGGCACCTCGGTATTGTGGGCCTTTTGAGATCTTTGAGAGGACTCGAACACTTGAATATAGACTTGCACTACCCCTATCAGTGAAAGTCCATGATGTTTTCCATGTTTCATTGTTTAAAACACCTGTACAGGATGTTGGTCATGTAATTGATTGGTCTGTATTGTAGGTGGAATCAGAGGGAGAAGATTCACCATGCATATTACAACAAAAATAACTCATGCTCTGGAACCAAAAAATAGAGCAAGTTAAAGTGAAGTGGAAGCACTTTGGGCTCGATGAAGCTACATTGGAGATGGATGATCAATTGTGGGCAATATATCCTTCCTTATTTGTTGGTTGAGAAAATGTGTTTGGTTTATGTATATATGCATATGCGTATTGTAAATACTACAACGAGTTGTGTCATAAAGCTTTAATAAGTAGTATGTTTGTCATGTTTTCAATAGTTTTCATTGTAAATACTTCATTGAGTTGTGTTATAAAGCTATAATAAGCAATATGTTTGTAATGGTTTTCAACAGTTGGTCATTGTAAATACTTCATTTATTTGTGTTATAAATCTCTATAAGTAGTATGTTTTGTTGGTCAGAAGTGTCATACAACATCGAGGATGGTGTTCCCCCAAGGGGGAGGGGTTTGTAATAGCCGCGGGTTGATTTTCCACGTGAATAAATTAAACCAAGGTCATGGGACATGTATTCCAAGCTGAATGGAGGGAAAAAAATTATTGTGGGCATCACTTGTCATTTATTATTGGCTATGGAAATTGGAATTGACATTGGTAAAGGAAAAAGGAAATAAATGGCAATTAATAAAAAGAAATAAAGGAAAATAGGAGAAAAGGAAGATGAAGAGAAAAAAATATGCATGCAAAGGAAATGAAAGAAAATGAAGGAAATTGAAGGAAAATAAAAGGAAAAGGAAACATAAGGAGAGGGAGAACATTATATGCTCTTTTAGACACTCTTAGTTACACTTAGCCACTCTTGATCACTTCTTGGTAACTCTTGGAGCATTCTAGCATTCAAATGGACATTTGAGGCATTCTCGATTGGACTTGGAGATAGAAAGCACTTGGACAAAAGCAAGCAAGAAAGCAAAGGAATTCATGGGCAACAAAGAAGAAGGTTGGAAAAGCAACTACAATAGGAGAACATTGCAGGTAACATGTTGCATGTTTTATTTCCTTGCTTATATTAGAATGCATGGTAGATGCATTTGGTTCTTTTGTTACTTTGTTGTCACTGGCATGGGATTTTCCTGAATTGAAAATGGTTTCAACCTTGCCTTGCCATTTCCTGGATAACCATTATGTAGTTGGTTCCATTTTTTATGAAGAATTGAATGGTCAATAGATTTTAGATCCTGGTTGAGTTAGTCATAGGAAAATTCCCAAGGGTCTAGGGTGGATATGGTGTTTCTCTTGGAACTCTTAACAGATGGGTGGAGAGAAGAAAATTCCTTTGGCAATGGTGAATAAAGTCGGAGGCATCCAAGCTTGTTTTGGTGTTAGGGTTTTTTGTACTAGTTGAGGTGAAATCACTGTAGCTGAGGGTAGAAGTGGTTTAGCCTATGGATTCCTTGGTTGGTTTTGTTTTGGTTTATCCCATGTGATCCCACATTCATGTTTGGAACATGACACAAGGGTGATTGGTGTTGGAAACTGTAACTAGGTTCGGTCTTCATAATGACATGTAATAGTGATTTTTGTAAATAATGAAAAGAAGAAAAATAAAATTATTTTGTAATGCTTGCTTCATGGGTTTCATGAGCAAGAAATTTTATTTAGATGGCTCCCATTAAGAGCCTTAGGATTTGTCATTAAATTCAAAGAGTCAATGTCATGTATGAAGAACCATTATTGGGGATATAACAATGTATATGAGTCTATGAAAATTTATAGATGCCATCCAACGACAAACACTAGTCCTTATCTTGAAGTTAGCCTAAAAAGCAAAGAGTAAACTCATGTCAGCTCACCTCAAATAGACACACCTATTTGGATAAGCATAAGTCGACTTATTTATGGGACAAACCACTATAAATAAGTGGGAAAAATCTTCACATTTCCATAGTGAAGTAATTTAGATATCTCTCTCTGAAGTTCAAATGAGATTATAGTCATCAAGTTTGGATCTATGAATTCAAGTGGACAATCACAATCATAATTTTAGACATTTTGTCTCTGAGATTTTCGGATGATCAGAATAGAGAGAGGTTCAGATCTCTAGTACATTGAGGAAAATTTAGATGGGACATTGAAGGGACAACAAGGAGTAATGAAGGGACACCGAAGTATTTTCTAGGTATAATAGTTCAGATATCATGAGATAAGGGTCTCAATGATACAACGAAAGAATAATACTTGATAGAAGCATATATACTACGTCTCTGTCCTTTGAAAAGGCCACAACTTGGTGCTATCTTGGAGACCACTGTGTGGTATGAAGAATTTATAATTATGAGATCTATCACAATATTTTCGGTGCTTCTACAGTGGTCACTATTGCAGGAAAAACTATCATAAGGTTTGGGTTGAGGGACCTAATAGAGTGGAAGGCATAAAACAACAAGAAGCAATCAAATTAAAAGGCCTGATGCTTAAAATAGTGAACTAGGGAGAGATGACCTTACCCGTATGTCCTACATTTTATTTCATTCCCACAAGGTGCAAACACTCTCCTTATCCACGTGCTTCAAGACCTGCAACTCACTCAAGAAAAATCACATAGACTAGTTGTACATCATATATATCCTAAATGTTAGTATGTTAGATCATATAAACTCATAAAAGATAACATGAAATAAACAACTATAAGATCATTAACATGTATAAGAGACATATAAGATCATGACATCAGGAACGGGACAAAGATTATTTATTGATGTATGTAAAATAAATGTGGATATATCACCCGAAATCAGCCACATCTCTAAGCGAAACCGCCCTCTGGATTCGTCCAGCCCAAGCGTCAACAATATTCTTCCATAAAAGGTGCACAAAGATGTCACATAAAGGGGTGAACATCACAAAGAAAGAAACAAGGGTTTCCTGAACCTAGGAAGTGAAAGAGGCATAGGGATAATAAGACTTGATCTGGGCTATAACAGGCTATAAAATAAATGCCTTTCTCTCTCCTCCCTTAGGAATTCCTAATGAGGTGTATTTATACTTCCTCAAATCAGTTTTTTCAGTTGGGAAATAGTTTGGCCATGGGTTGGTGTAGGTGGGATTTAGGTAAAAACCACAAACCTCACCCAATTAATAGGGATATTATATATTTTTAAATATTTTAAATTTTATACGTGGGTCAGATATGAGTGGACCTATGTCAGCACACGTGTAAGACATGGCAGAGTCGCGTATGGAATTCAAAATAATGTTTTTTAAGAAAATGACCAAGTCTGAATGGAAAGGGTTTCCCAAGGCCAATACATAGATCATCAAGTATATAAAGGTGATAAATGATGCTTTAATGGATGCCCCATAATATATGAGGTCAGAAGGGGTACATGATGCTGAAATGTATTATGTGCATAAGAAAGAATCTTGCGAGGACTTGTAAGGAATTCACCAAATTTAAACCTGCCAAAAACTAGTGAAAGAAATCAGAAAGAAAGCTCATGTCTGAGGCGGGCATACCTATGCTCAATGAAAGTAAATCATGTCTACATAACAAGTATGGAGCAGATTCAATATGTATACAAGTATATCAGAAACTGTAAAGTACATAGTGAATCATCTGATCACTGCACAAAATTTTATATCAAACTCATGTCAAAGTATCACATATAGAATACTGATTAATGATGTTGCAAAGATATCTGATCGCGGAAGTCATAACTGAATCTCCAAGTACCAAATCATAAGTGGTGGAAAAAAGTGGCACTGCACACAACCCAGGTGCCAACATATAGAATGCTGCTGAAATGAACTGCAACATATAAGGGTGGATGGTGTCACTGGCAGAAAATTGAAGGAGCTGTCAAAGTAAACCAGAGCATGCTGATGCAAACCTGAAGTCTTCATCGATCACTATGGTACAATTCTACACAATGGGAATAAATGAGCTGAAGTCGACCACGTGATAAATCGTTTGATTAATGGTCATTGATGTATACTGTTAACAAACATGATACAACTCACCGATAATGATGATGAGAGTGAAGGTACACCCTAGTACAATCTAATAAGAGAGAATGAATGAGTTGAAGTTGAACACTTGATAAAATATCTTAATAAGGAGACATTGATGTATTCTCACTATTGATAGCGAAGGAATATGCCACTAATGATTGCAAACCCTAAGGTACTGACAAAAGGACTCTAGACCTTATTCCAAGAGCAATGTGTTGGAGTCGATGGGAAAATGTTGAGATTCAACAAGATGATGAGCTTAGTGAAAAGTAAGCACCTTCACTAAGTGGGGCCCGCAGGCTATTTTTAGGTGTATGTCTATTTTTAGACATGGTGAGCATATTCTATAAGTTGCAGGATGCTATTTGTAGATGTTTGATCAAGTTGGAAAAATAGATGAAATTCTATTTTTAGAATATTGGGCGAAGTCTATTTATAGATCGTCAATCTAAAAATAGGTGCATGTCGATTATTATTAGCCCTTAATAATAATTCGACAATAAACATTAACTTATTCTCTTGGAGCACTTTATTTTAGTGAATAGATTTGGAAAATTGGTGGGCTGAAGGAATTATGCAATTCCTAGGGTTTATTGGTGGTTCATGCATGGAGGACTCAGTTAGAACTGAAGTGGCAAAGTTATGACAGAGTTGGAAGAGTAGTTACAGGAGTTGTTATTTAGTTTAACTTAGTTAATGGAGTTAAACTCAGTTGAGCTATTTGTATCTAGTCTAACTGAAAGATACACTAGTGAGACTTAAGTGAATTAATTAGTTAATTAATTCATAACTAATAACTCACTAACAACTGAACAGATACAACAGTTAACTACAGCGCATGTCAGTTCCAGTGGAGACCCAGTGGAGAGATAGGTGAAAGGGTGATATGGACTATTCGTTGTGACTATAATGATGCATTCAATGCATCTGACACACATTGGAGTTGCTAATGAGGATTGCACAGTCAAGGCAAGGTCAATTCGAATTCATTCAGAGGTCTTATTTAGTAGGGATTTCACAGTGGAGGCAGGCTGTCAGGAGGCAAGAAATTGGTGCATAGAGATGCAAATTTCTGCATGAAAATGTGTAATGATTGTTGATTGTACTGAGAGCTTGATGTACTAAGCTTTGTATGAGATTATTACATGATTCCATTGATATACATAATATGATAGTTGGGGTTTTTAGCTTTAAGCTTTCCCGTTAAACAACTATGTTATGTGCGATTGAATTTAATCACATGTGTTTGCAATTGAGTTTTAAATTTCCGCAATTTTAACAGTGGAAGGATTATGTATTTTGCAAGAAGATAAATATTGTGAGATCAGAAGAGTCTGGTAATACATCAGTATTAATAAATTTATACATGGTATTAGAGTAGTATTGATTACTGGAGATTGAAATTGTGAATAATTGCTGAGTTTTGTGCTGCTGGACAATTCGAATTTGTTGCAGAAATTTCTTGGTGCGACAGTTGAGTATTCATTGAAATGTCTTTCAATGGGTTGCAATTGGAGTATGCCCTTGAGGGTAGCTCCAATTACATAGACTGGAAGTATAGGATGGAGGCGGTGCTTGAAGATAATGGACTAAAGGAGTTCATCGACAATGATGTTCCTAAGCCTACTTCTAGCGATGCTACATTACTTGATGCATGGAAAAATAAGGTAGCAAAGACAATAAGGATTCTATTGGAAGGCGTAAAGGACCATATTGTGCCAAGCCTTCATAGTAAAGCCACTCCATTTGCAATGTGGAAGGCTTTGATAGATATTTTCCAAAGCAGTAATGACCAGAGGAAGTTGGCACTGAAAGATAAGCTCAGAAAAATAAAAATGGAGAAGGGTGAGAGTATTCCAAAATATCTCATGAAGTTTGTCCAATGTAGGGATGAAATGGGATGTGTGGGGATTCTGTTGATGATGATGACTTGGTGAGCTTGGCTCTCCTTGGGCTTCCAAATAGTTGGCATAGCTACGAAGACTCTATCAATGGATGGGAGAAACTGTCAGGTTGGGAGTGACTTTGGTCGGATCTTGTGCAGGAGGAGATAAGGTGAAGTACCAGGGATGGTTCTTCATCGAAGAATGATGATGAGGAAAATTTCACTTTGGATACTAAAGCAAGGAAAGGGAAGGGGAAGAAATTCCCTCCAAAATCCGAGGCTAAAGGAAAGAAGCTGGATTTGTCCAAAGTGAAGTGTATTCACTATCATGAACATGGGAATCTCGCCACTAACTGCCCACAAAAACATAAGAACAAGAAGGTTGCTGGAGTTGCAGCTGGAGAGGCCTTAGCCTCGCAATTTGAACTTGATTTCTCTTTAATCGCATGCTTGGTTTCAAGTACAATGGGATCGGTGTGGTATCTTGATAGTGGTGCGTCTTTCCATATGATGGGAGACAAGGATTTGTTTAGTGACTTGGAGGAGAAGGATCTCCAAATGCATATAGAGATGGGCGATGATGGTAGATACAATGCGACCAAAATTGGGACCATTACCTTTGAGAGGGAGTTAGGTAAACCATTTCTGTTGAAAGATGTTATGCATGTTCCAGGTTTGAAGAAGAACTTGGTCTCGGTCGCAATGTTGGAAGATAGAGGTTATGACGTTGTTTTCAGCAATGGAAAAGCTTTCCTGTGACATAAAACAACGGGTCAAACCAAGAGGATAGGGATTCAAGTTAAGAATCTCTACAAGATGGAGGTAGATGGTTGTGCTGCAATGACGGGCAATTCAGAAGAAGTGGTGAGCCAGGATGAGGGGGAATTATGGCACAGGAGATTGGGCCATCCTCACCATGGTGCCTTGAAGATTTTGCAGCAGATTTCTACTGGACTTCCCAAGGGTACTTTTGCACAGTCAGATCAGTACAAGGGATGTACTATGGGTAAATTTGTGAAGACCACCTTTCATGAGAAGGAGAACTGTGCTTTGGTGATCTTGGAGAGAATTCACACATATGTGTGTGGAAATTTCTCGGTTGCTTCAACAAAAAAACAAAGGTATTATGTTATTTTTGTTGATGACTATTCTCGTAGATGCTGGACCTTCTTCATGCAGAAGAAGAGCGAAACATTCTCAAAGTAATGTGAGTTTAAAGCATTGGTGGAGAAGGAGTCGGGGAAGCAAGTGAAGGCTCTATGGAGTGATAATTGTGGTGAATATACCTCGAACGAATCCAAATACTTCTGTAGCAAAGAAGGAATTAAAAGATAACTCATAGCGCCTCATAACCTAGACTATAATGGGGTCATGGAGAGGAAGAACAGAATGATCGTGGGTGATGCACGAGCTATGCTACATGACCAGGGCCTACCGATGCACTTGTGGGCGGAAGCATACAACATTGTGGTTTATGTGCAAAATCATTGTCCTCATAGAGTACTTGGCATGAGTACACCTGAAGAAGCTTTTACTGGTAAGAAGCCTGATATTTCTCATTTGAAGATTTTTGGCTCATCTGTTTACATTCATGTGACAAAGGGTGCCAGGAAGAAGCTGGAGCCGACTGCAGAAGTTGGGATATTTGTGGGGTACACAGAAACACCCCACAATTATTGTGTGTATTTTCCAAACAATTGAATGACTGTGGTGCGACGAGATATAAAATTCAATGAGGTGAAAGCCATGAAGTTGTTGCTTGAGAGGGAGCTACACTTGCATGCAGAGGAGGAACTTCTTGTTCCCAAAGATGGGCCTCTAGATGTGGATCAGCCATAGGAGGAGATTCATGGAGTGGAGGAGTCCACTCATGCAGAACCAAACATTAGAATAGGCAGAAAGCATACCACAGAAGCTAAGAGACTGAAGCTTGATGCGGCACAGAATTTAGGAGTCCCTACATCACAGTGCAGACAGAGACAGTCACCTGACCGATTTACTGGATACATGGCTCTTATGAGCAAGTGTGTCATGACAGAGCTATCTTATTTTGAAGAAGTAGCGCAGGAGCCCACATGGGTAGATGCCATGGTGGAGGAGTATGACTCCATTGTGAGAAACAATGCTTGGGAGATTGTTCCAAGGCTGGTGGGAAAGTCAGTTGTAGATTCGAAATGGATCTACAAGGTAAAGCAAGCTACTGATTGGAGTGTAAAAACTCTGGTAAAACTTGATAAATATATATTATTAATGATGAAAGATGAGATAAGATAAGAGATGATTACAATGAGGGATCGCCTGGGCTTTAAATATAGCCTCAAGGTGTCCCTTGGCGAAGAGGCATGATCTTTGATCATGCCCTTTCAGCTAATAAAACCTAATATAACTATATCTAACTAATAATTAATAAAATATTCATAACATTGCCCCTCTCTTAAGATGCTTTGTCCTCAAAGCATACGTAATGATGGACAATGTTGACGAACATCTGGTTTTCTCAAGCGATGAGCTCTTGCGTCCCACATTTTAAAAAGATCGTGAAGCCTCTTCTCGAGCTCCATCTGTTGGTGATGTGGATAGTGAAAAGATCTGATATCGACAGAGTTGGATACTGTCTTGACTTCTATTGGATGTTTGATTTTCCTATCGGAAGGCACTTTTATGGGTAGATCTTGGAATACTTTTTCATGTTTTCCAACTATCCCTTGTTCTTCTAGTGATTGTTTGTGATTCCTTTTTAGACTTAGAGGTAAGTTACCAACAATTATTGTCTGATGTAACTTCTCCTCATCATTAAATGTTTCATTCTTAACAACCATATCTGCTTCATCACCGAAGGCCTCAACAACCTCTGTCGTTATATCAGCGGCTTCGGGTGTGTTTGTTGCTTCACATGTTTCGTTCAAGTCTGGGAATGGAACATTTTGTTGTTTACAAACATCTGTATCTTCATGGTGATGTGGGGAATCAGTTTTTTCCTGAGGCTCTTCTGAGTTCCCTGAATCTGTGGCATTTTTTTTTTGAGTTTGTTCCCTGTCAGGAGATATCGGGGATTGTGTCTGACTTAACTTATCTATTTTATCATTTAGCTTATTGCAGAGTTCTGACATCCTGCTCATTGCTTTGTTAAGCTTTTCTGTGGCCTCCCTTCGTTTTAGCTTTGCTAAGCTTTTGATCTGATCAATTGTCATCGTAGATAAAGACATACTGAACAGATATGAGGTGAGAAATACTCTTTTGCCAGTTTTTCTTTTCTCCTTTCTTTAAAATTAATTAATTAATATTTAATTAAATTTTTTTTTTTTGAATTAATTAATTAATTAATTAATAATAATTTCTATTATATATATATATATATATATTTTTTTTTTTTTTTTAAAATAATAATAATAATAATTATTATTATTATTTTATTATTTGAATTATATGTATATATAATTATGGGGAAAAAGATTGTTAACCTTGAAAAGTCACGTGCCTTTTGAAAAGTCACTTTGTTTTGAAAAGGCACGTTGTTTTGAAAAGGGGAAATGGGTTTTTAATACCATGGGCCCAAAAACCATGAGCTTGTAAACCACGAGCAATTACTCTTCCTTTTTAATTTTACTTTTACTCTTTTTAATTTTACTTTGTCTTCACATGTACGTATATCTCTCTTTTTACTTTTTCTTTTTTCTTTTAATTTATTTCGCCCTTTATGTTAACTTTCCTTCTCTCTTTATTTTATTAATATATATATATTATATATATATTTCTTCCTTATTTTTTTTTAAAAACAAATGTTGTTTCCCACAAGCACTTGGTTTTTAAAAAAAATCTGCAATTTTGGAATTTTCTTGTAATTCCTTAATTTTGGGTGATCACACAGATCCCTAAGAGCGATGGCTCTGATACCAATGGAGTGTAAAAACTCTGGTAAAACTTGATAAATATATATTATTAATGATGAAAGATGAGATAAGATAAGAGATGATTACAATGAGGGATCGCCTGGGCTTTAAATATAGCCTCAAGGTGTCCCTTGGCGAAGAGGCATGATCTTTGATCATGCCCTTTCAGTTAATAAAACCTAATATAACTAATCTAACTAATAATTAATAAAATATTCATAACACTGATGGTAGCTTCGAGAAGTATAAGGCAATATTTGTTACCTGAGGCTTCTCACAGATCAAGGGGATTGATTATGAAGAAACCTTTGCACCTGTCACACGGTATTCTTCCATAAGGACCATCCTTGCTCTCTTAGCGCAGATGGGTTGGCACATTCATCAGATGGATGTGAAGGCTGCGTTCCTTAATGGGATCATTGAGGAAGAGGTGTACATTGAGTAGCCTGAAGGATTTGAGATCTTTAGCAGCGAGTCACATGTGTGAAAACTCAAAAGAGCGCAGTATGGGCTGAAGCAAACACCATGTGCTTGGTACACACATATCAACAACTATTTCACTAGACTTGGCTTCACCAAGAGTGAGGCGGATGCAAACCTGTACCAAATTGTGGTGGAGGGTAAGATTTTAATCATTTTTCTTTATGTTGATGATTTAATACTAACGAGTGATGAGCAGTTGATACACTCATGCAAGGTAGATCTTACAAAGGAGTTCGAGATGAAGGATTTGGGCCTCCTTCATTATTTCCTTGGATTGGAAATATGGAAGCGAGAAGGTGAACTGTTTGTGTCTCAAGGCAAGTATGCTCAGGAGATACTTGGTAAGTTTCACATGGAGGACTGCAAGCCCATGGATACTCCTCTTCCAGGAAATTGGAGGAAAGAGGATGCTACATCGACAGAGGTAGTGGATGCCACTGTTTATCGAAATTTGGTGGGTTCTCTCATGTATTTAGTTAATACAAAACCAGACATATGCTATGCGGTGAACCAACTTTCTCAAGCAATGGTTAAGCCTACCAAGCTCTTTTGGAAGGTAGGAAAGCATGTCCTGAGGTATCTCAAGGGCACATCTGAGTATGGCTTATGGTATAGACAGATGGATGAGGTGAAGTTGCATGGCTTCACGGATGCAGATTGGGCAGGAAACCCAACTGACAGAAAGAGCACATCAGGAGTGGTTTTCGGTATCAGATCTACAGTAGTTTCTTGGTACAGCAGGAAACAAAGATCCGTGGCACTCAGTTAAGCGGAAGAAGAATACATGGAAGCAAGTCAAGCTGCATGTGAGGCTATCTGGATGAGGAATATCCTGGTCGGTTTGTTCAGTTCACATTTAGATCCTACAACGATACATTGTGATAATCAGAGTTGCATTAAACTCTCGATTAATCCTATGTTTCATGATAGATGTAAACATATTGATATCTGGTATCATCATATCAGAGATTGTGTTCAACAGAAGATCATGTTGCTTCAGTACATTCCTACGGAAGATCAGGATTCAGACATTCTGACGAAGGCGATCGACAGGAGAAAATTTGAATACCATAGAGGCAGGATCGCGGTGAAGGATAATCCCTATCTTGTTGAGAGGGAGTGTTGAGATTCAACAAGATGATGAGCTTAGTGAAAATTAAGCACCTTCACTAAGTGGGGCCCGCAGGCCATTTTTAGGTGTATGCCTATTTTTAGACATGGTGAACATATTCTATAAGTTGCAGGATGCTATTTGTAGATGATTGATCAAGTTGGAAAAATAGATGAAATTATATTCTTAGAATATTGGAAGAAGTATATTTATAGATCGTCAATCTAAAAATAGGTGCATGTCGATTATTATTAGCCCTTAATAATAATCCGACAATAAACATTAACTTATTCTCTTGGAGCACTTTATTTTAGTGAACATATTTGGAAAATCAGTGGGCTGAAGGAATTACAAAATTCCTAGGGTTTACTGGTGGTTCATGCATGGAGGACTCAGTTAGAACTAAAGTGGCAAAGTTATGACAGAGTTGGAAGAGTAGTTACAGGAGTTGTTATTTAGTTTAACTCAGTTAATGGAGTTAAACTTAGTTGAGCTAGTTGTATCTAGTCTAACTGAAAGATACACTAGTGAGAGTTAAGTAAATTAATTAGTTAATTAATTCATAACTAATAACTCACTAACAACTAAACAGATACAACAGTTAACTAGAGTGCATGTCAGTTCCAGTGGAGACCCAGTGGAGAGATAGGTGAAAGGTTGAGATGGACTATCCGTTGTGACTATAGTGATGCATTCAATGCATCTAACACACATTGGAGTTTCCAATGAGGATTGTGCAGTCAAGGTAAGGCCAATTCGAATTCATTCAGAGGTCTCCTTCAGCAGGGATTGCGTAGTGGAGGCAGCCTGTCAGGAGGCAAGAAATTGGTGCATAGAGATACAAATTTATGCATGACAATGTGTAATGATTGTTGATTGTACTGAGAGCTTGATGTACTAAGCTTTGTATGAGATTATTACATGATTCCATTGATATACATAATATGATAGTTGGGGTTTTTAGCTTTAAGCTTTCCCGTTAAACAACTGTGTTATGTGCGATTGAATTTATTCACATGTGTTTGCAATTGCGTTTTAAATTTCCGCAAGTTTAATAGTGGAAGGATTCTGTATTTTGCAAGAAGATAAATATTGTAAGATCAGGAGAGTCTGATAATACATCAGTATTAATAAATTTCTATAGAAAATATCTATTGGAAGGAAGGCATTAAGGCATCCCACATCAATCTAATGCGAGTGTAACCCGTAGGCCAAAATTTGGAAGGAATCAGATGTAGAAAAGTGAATAAACCAACCCGAAGCACATTTTCGGCATGCACAAAATGTAGCTACCGCAGGATAGTAACCATCTGAACCAAAAAATAATTAAAGTTGACAAAGAGGCTAGGAATCCACCGATAGGGTCAAATGGAAACCAAGGTACTACATGAATCCTAGGTGTGATAATGAAAGATAAAGTCGAACACAAGGAAAACCACTTAGTCCAATACCCATGGTGTTGATCAAATGCTGAGCACAAGGTAACCTATCAATAATGAAAATAGGGCCAGTTTGCGGCTCTAGGTTTACTCTCAGAGAAATTTGTCGAAGTCGATAAGAGACAAACCCGCCGACAAGAAGTCAATGAAGGCCTTCTCAAACCAGCACGAGCAAAGGACCAAATAGCTGATGTGATAGAAAAAGTCTCTTACAGACCGGGGATGGATGACTAAAAAATGAGTCAATAGACACCGCATAAAGGCCGACTCAGGTTTACTTCCCTTGAAAAAAAGCACGACTCATTTCAACTATGGTAGCATATGATAACTTTGTAGAAGTTTGTCATGTAGGAGGCATGAACAAACCCTCCATATGATTGGAAGAGATAACTAGCCGGAGAATTACTGACTCGATAACAATTTTATGGCTTCTCCTAAGTCAAACTAAATCCCATCCAAAAATGGAGAAAAGACTTAGCTTTTTGTGCTCTGTTCAAGGGCAACACAAATGACTCTTTAGCTACCATTAAATATGGAAGTAATGTCCCAATACCGCTCTTTTTGGGATATTTTTTTTTGTCTTTTTCATATTGAAAGCTTGAAAAGGAATAAAATAATTCCTACAATACAATGGATAGAATGAGTGTCGACGAAAAAATGCTCAAGTTCCTGGGATAGGAACATTCCTATGCTTAATGCAAGGTGGAAAAAATGGTAAATGACACTTAGAGGAATGTTCCATCCATGGGCAAAGGTGTCGAGTCACAGAGGCTAAGTGATTGCAAGGCTGAATTTGCAGAAATACATGGTAAAAAGGAGGGCTTATACACGAGTCCAAGTGAAGCCGGCTTTAGGCCAAGATATACAAATGGTCAATATGCAATACAAAAAAACAACTCAAAAATAAAATGGGAGCCTCTAGGGTATACAACCAGAAATATAGCGAAGAAAAAGAAGAATGAAGCTTCATCGCATAAGTCATGGCGCAACTAAAGAGGACTCTCGAGCCTATACAATTTGCAGCATGGTAGACATATGCTAGCGAGGATCTAACTAAGAGGCCCATGTAAAGGATGGCTCTACCATCATATCATGATTTATAAGTCAACGGTTGAAAATGGTCTAATAATCATAACATGATGGGGTCGACCCTATGGAAAGATTTCAGTATGGAGGCTAATATGCATAAGTGCAATGGAAAGTGAATTCCCTAACCTATATGCCAGTTCTGAACCCAATACATGCCATGGTAGGTCAGTGGTCATGGAATCAAAGAAGACATGGAATCATCTCAAAATCATCAAATGGACTTGAAAACAACCTATCCCAACACTTACAAGACAAAAGGTCATAAAGTCTTAGACAAATTCAAAAGTTAAACTCAAAACTTTAGACAATTGAGGTTTGAAAAAAAATTGAATTTTGGGCATAAATAGGCCTTTTGGACTCACATTTGGTCATTTGTGCTTTGAATAATTTGTGAAATAGCTTTGGAGAAAAAAAACCCCAACTTTGAACCGGATCAATTCTTAGCCGAATTAGCCCAAATCTTCCAGGTAATCTTCTCAATCAGCTTAGTAATCAATTTAATTGTTAATTCAATTAATTTTTTATGAATTTCACCGTTGGATTTATGTTTTTTGAGAAACCCTCTGCGTATACGTGGGTTCAAAATTTCAAACTCGCGTCTAGACGCAACTGTGTAGGAAGGAAATCGCGTATGCGTAGAGCGAAATTTTAAAATGAAATTCTAATGGATTTTTGATGAATTGATTCATGATGACCATTAGTTGGAGAGAGAGGGAGCATAGCACAATTGAAAATGAGGTTATGGAGGACCAATTTTCCTTAGGTATATTTTGGAGATGTGATTGGCTCAAGTTTTTGAAGATGACAAATATGAAAAAGAACACCAGACTTCTTGAAATGCTTGTCAATTTTTGGGACCTAGAGGAGGACTGCTTCATGATTGATCAAATGCCATTATCGAGATTGAAGAAATATATTTTATAACTGGAATCTCTCGAAGGGGAGAAACAATAAATTTACAAGGAAATCCCACAGGAGGACTAAATGTGGAAGATTACATTCACATATACTGTGCTAAGGGTACTCAGAAGGTTGGGACACAGATCCTAATTAGAGATGTGCAAGCGTTGCACACGAAAATAATTCTTTTCACCATTCACTAGCACATTTGGCCCAATTTTCGATGGTCACAATGTCACTATTGCGACACATAGGCATCCTAAGAGCCACACTTTGAGGCAGGGAAAAACATAATTTCTAATCACATCTCAATTCCGAAACTTGAGTTAACTGTCAGAATTCTGACACTAATTCTGATGTTTTTTGGTAGTGTCAGAAGGCTGACGTTTCAAATTGGCCGTCGCTCTTTCGACGTTTCACACTTCGTCACTCTTCCGACGTAGCAGACGTCGTCGCTCTTCCGACATTTCACCCTTCGTCACTCTACCAACGATTTAAACTTCATCGTTGTTCCGATGATTAAAAACACCATAACTGATGTTTATAAGCATCGCAATTCCAACACTAACTAACACCATAATTGACGTTTGTAAGCGTCGCTCTTCCAAAACTAACGGCTGTCGCTATTCCAATGCTAATGACCATCACTCTTTCGACGCTAACTGCCGTCTCTCTTCTGATGCTGACATCCGTCACTCTTCCGACATGTACCTCCAACGCTAACAACCGTTTCTTTTCTAACATGTACCCGTAACTGGACTGTAGCGTCAAAATGTTGACAACAACAAAACGATATTTAAAAAAAACTTCGGAGATTGTATCCTCTGAATACCGACGCTAACAAAATAATATTTAAAAAAATTGTCGGAATAATTCCATACGGTTTCAGGTTATTTCATTTATCAGGCTTTGTACTTAGATCTTGACTGATATTGGAACAACTCTATCATAACTATAACGCTTTTTCGTCAAATCTGATTTTCCTAGATATTTTGATATTTTATGATTTAGAAAGTGTAGTGTTTTTTGATAATCAATATTTCAAAAACCTTGACCATTGGCTTAGTATAAACACTTTGGTAGCTGCAAAAATTTCCCCAAACACAAAAAAATGTAGTGAAAAGGAGTCAAAATGAGCAAAAACATCTAGAATTTTTGGCTTAAAAAGCACCCAAAATACACCTCATAGGTTCAACCTACGGACTTCTGATTCTAATGGAAACATGGGAAGTACTCCCAAGTTTTCTATGTTAGAAATGTCCTCACATGCCTCGCTTGATTTTGACCAAGTTTCAGTCAGAGAATGGATTTATGTTGAAGGTTGGTGAGCTAGATCCAACTTGGGGATAACTTTGAGCAGTGAAGTAGTCTTATTTCACTGTTCTACACCATCAAGGACTTCTACCTTAGAGCCCATATATCATGTTGCCATTGGAACTGTATAAAACAATCATGAAAGAGAAAGGAGTGACTTTGATAAACTAAATCATGGTGACAAACATAAGCACTGATTAAATATGATTTAACGAGACATGTGTTATAAAATTTCATTAATGCGTGTGGAAAAAAACTAGTGCGCTGTAGTTCAAGTTCTAATGGAATAGAAAAAAAACTTCCCACAAGTCCCTAGATACATGAATCCAAATCATGGATGGTTCAAGGTCTTGGAAAAATATTATAGATTTCATATATATCTCCCAAGGATTGTAGCCACCTCATCAATTTTATTCTAAAAAGGAAAATAAAAGAAATCTGATTTCATGGAGGGTGGCACGGGACAAACCTAGCATCAACATGATGGTCTAGAAAACTAGCATACTTCGCAGTTCCCACATTCCTATATCTTGTTAGTTGCAAACACATCATTGGCACAAATTTCAGTTCTACATTATGATTTTGATAAATTTAGCGTTCTATCTGGTTGCAATATATTGGAATATCTTATAAATTTGGACAACTAAATAAATTATGGTTTATTGGTGTTTGGTCTTGTAATTTGTATTCAAAAGAAGTGAATGATGGTCAAGGAGTTGAAACAAAGTTTTTTCAAGTACACTTTATCTTCATAAGTATTTATGGCTAAGTTGTATAAATGGATTTTATGGTCTGAATATTATCTAACAAAGGTTTTGGAAGTAAATATGGATCGTGACAATTGGAAATTATTCATCAGACTATGCAATAAATGTTTGATATTGATTTTCGTTGGATATCAAATAAAAATATTTAGGATAAGAATTATCCAAACTCACATTTTTTTAAGGCAAATAAAACATGTTAAATTCAGTAGAAATTTTGGTCTCTGTTCTAGTTATAAGGGATTAAAATTTCAGGATATAATTTATCCATGGATTTAGATGTGTTGTAAATCGAAATTAAATTTTTGTTCAAGTGGGACTTTGAATTTTTGTTTCACCCAATTTATGAGAAAATAATTTTTTTAGAGCAATTTTGGATAGTGCTTAATGTCCCAGCTACAACATAGAGGCAGAGATAACAGACTTTTCAAGCTTGGATCTAATCTCAAAAAGCTTGGATCTGTTACAAAGAAGTCTAGTGAACATACATCGGACTTGTTGTTGTTATTCGGGAGAAGTTGAAGTGCGCACTTAATTGATGACAGTTCATTATCCAGAAAAAAGGATTTGTGCACAATTACAAATTGGAAAACTCAGTGTTGAAATCCCGTCATTGCAAAATTGAATAGGAGCCAGAACAAGGATCAATTCCTCCATCTTCAGTCTCATATAATTTGAACCAAATATAAATAATAAATGAGACCAACGAAAAAATTATGTTATTGATCTAAGCCTATGTATTATCCAAACTTCTTATCTACCAGGGGTCTGTGTCTTCCACTTGTCCAGACTTGAGTGATAACCCAGCCCAAACAATAATGTTGTAAAATTGTTTACCATGACAAATTTGTTTTGAGTTGGTCAATGCACACATAAATTATATCACGGTATGCTAACAACTATCATATTGAAGAATCTCGATGGACAGTGGTCGAATAAACCCAGACTTGTGATAAAAAATCACCTGTGGAGGCTCCTTACATTGTTGTAAGCTCAAATTGTGCAGCTAGGACCTGTAGCCTGCATTTGTGAAGCTTGGATACCTGTGATAGCTACGAGGCTCAAACTTAGCATTCTCGAACTTGTGGAGCTACAAGGATATACTTGGTTTCTTGTCAATAGACTTGGCACATTACTTGGCATACTTGTATAGCACTCAATTAATAATTTAGGTCTTGTCATCATTGTTCATACAATGAGAAATCTGCAAAGTTTTAGAGTTACTGTGTATTATGCAGGTTACTCAATGAGTAGAGTATGAGCCATAGAAAGAAGGAAAGAAATCCTGCGAGCGTTGAGTTATTTCAGGAAGTTTGGGGGACTTGAAGAGCTACCTCAAAAAACCAAAAACTAGGAACTACTTCAGATTAGCCTCTTTCAAGCACAACCATGCCACTATTGCCAATTAAAATTAGGTTCAAACCTTCACTATCTGAGAACTGTAATTTTTAGAGGGTTTCTTCAAAATCTCAGAGTTAAATGGGCATAATTCCAACAATCATTTAATAAAGAGAATCAAGGCTGCAATTACAATTTGAAACTAGCACATGGTTACTTATGTAGAGAATTGGTAGTATTTAATGGAACCCTTTCCAAAAGTGATATCCAAAAATTTCGCTGTCTATAGCTAAAAATAGATAATAGGTTGTACTATTCACAAATGTTTTGAACATAGGTCAACACAACTTCATAGAAATTTCCGAAGATAACACCACATAGGAATCATGTGTTTTCATTATGTTAATCGTGTGTCCACAATTGAAGAAATATCAAGCCACAATATCCTTAACGTCTTCGGAAATCACCTGTATAGTTTATCAAAACAATCCAGCGAATCCCAGATGTGCCAAAAGAAAATAATATAGAACCAAACAAATCCCACTAAATTTTTTAGAAGATCGACCTCTAGATAGAGGATCTCATCCTTCTAGTATTTTCAAAAATATCCTCTAAGGTGTTCAATTTAAGTTATTCTTATGATAAGGCTCATCTTACGCTTACCTCAGAGAGCTTGATTCACATAAATTCTTAATTCACATAGTTCCTTAGACTTCATGTCATATATTATAGTATTTCACCTCAAAGTTTCTGTTATTCAAAAGAGATTTAGGTCCTCAAGTAGCTTGCATAATATATGGAATAAGGATCTTGCATAGGATTACACAAGAGTTCACATAGAATGTCACAGGAACTGCAAAATAGCCATCGTGTTCCTTTGACAAGTTTCAGTACTTGGGCATTTAGCACAAATTCTTGAGCAAGTACCCAAATGTAATTCTTTTAAAGCTTGAATAAACTCTTCAAACCTATAATTTCATGCACATTATAAAGAGGAAAAAACCTCCCATAAAAGAGCAAATAAATCTATAACTCTCTGCATCTCCAAAAGGACCAAAGGCAATACATGTGACTCCAAAAGACCACACAAATGAAGAGAGTGGAAATTTACAATAGAATTTGGTTCTAGTCCCATGTACAAGATTTGAGTGTGAACCGTAATCACTCTAAGAGAGTCCATAATTCAATTCCTTGAATAGTTAGCGGCCCTATTGCAAATAGTGAATAGGACTGTGATTATGAGGTTTTGCTAAGTTCCTGAAAATGAAAAACATGAGGTATCGATAGTCTCCAAACAACACCAAAAACACCAACCCTCCAATGCACTTTCTCCTAAAATACACTTGAATGCTGATCTTGAACATGTTTCCAGATGGCCTTGAAAAACTAATTTAAACCAGGAAAATATAACTCAACTTAAAAATAAATGGATGCCCTAGGTGAGTTTATAAGGGGGAAATTAATGCCAATATGAAGTGGTTACTCAGTAAAATAAACACACAACAATCCAACCATTCGTGTCTTAATTGACACTGGAAACTCAAAATTTATTAAAAATTCATAAGATGTGTGCTGTGGTGTTGAGCAGATTGATTAACATATAGAGTATTGTCTATCACATTCGAAAACTCAACACAAAATCGTGTATTTTCCATCACATTCAAAGGTAGTTTTATCAAATTTTATAGTTTCTCATGCTACTTTTCATACCTCTATAAATTAATAAGGTGGACCACACATCACATATGATAACCAAACCATATTTTCACAAGGTGTGAGCCAATATTTGTTGTTAGGAGTGCGATGAGCTAAGGTGCACAAGTGTTTTGTCAAGGCACATGAATAAGGCATGGTCTATGGAAACAAATTAGTGTTGCATACCTACAAGAACTTTTGTTAGATTTTTTATTCAATTGGTAGGTGGGGATCATCCACTTGGTTGAGAGAAACAAAGAAATATGAAAATAATCTAATTGAAAATACTGATCTCGTTCCTTCTACCCTAGAGGGTGAAAACCAGATCATGGCTCCATGGTAAGTAGCTACAAAAGAGGTAAAAAAATCAATAACAAGCATGCCCATGTATTCTTCGCTCAACAGAGAATTTGAGAAGGTTCTTGATACATTTCAAAAATTAGAAAAAATTATCTATATAATGGTAGAGGACCTTCATCTAAAACTTTTCATTTGGGACATATTGTGCTTGTTAAGCATTACCAGAAACTTTGTAAGCTACATAAACATGTTCACTATCATTAGCAACATTCATCACACTTAATATCCAATATTGTATTACAAGTCTTATCCAACATAAAATACAAAAGATAGGTCAACCATGTTTTGGTTGACCCATATTTTATAAATAAGAATAGTTTTATCCTCCATTCGGGCAACATTTGGGTCAAGGAAATAAGCAGAGTAAATTTTACCTAGTGAAGAAGATAAAACTGGAGCAATTCATGGCCTCTAATTTGTTATGGATTAAGGATTATTAGTGGGCTATCTAATCAAATTATGGAGCATATTTGGAGTTATATATTGTTGGGAAATCAACCCTTTAGTGACACTAACTTGATACATGTGGTGAATAATAGAATTCAGCCTTGAGATGAGACAAAATTCAGCCTTGATGTGAGACAACCCCCCCGGCGGGTAATTCAAACCTATGATAAAAAGAAAAAAATCAAGCATCACTTGAGGAAAAAAATTGGACTTCTCTGACATAACTCAACTCATTTATATAACAAAATATAGCCCTTCATTAACATATATTTTAGACCTACATTGACACAGAACTTTATCTAATTCCTTGACTGCAACTCATTCTCTTCAGATTTGGTTTGTCGTTGGAGAGAGCTTAGGTCTAGTCATCCTTCATTATGCACTTTCTAAGATTACTTGGACCTTTCATACAACAAATATTTTCATCTTTGATATAACCTATTTCTTAAAAAACCAAGAGTCTTCTTATTGTTCCTTAGCCCAACCTCCTTAGCACACATAACTATCTCAACCTCTCTCAAAACTAGCATACAAAACTTGACCTCTAGCACATAGAACTGGTAAGATAAAACTATATGCAACAATATAAACTTGAGGTTGACAAGGGCATTGACAGGTGGCCTTTACAGGTTACTTGTTGATCTTGTGATGATTTATTCTGTATAAATCTCCAACTAAAATCCCTCCAATGCCATCAAGAATATAATGTCTACTCTGAACAATACAAATGGTAAATATCTTTAAACTTAATTTACCATTCCATTTCTAGGATGGAACTTGGTTGGTTGTTGATCTTCCTTGAGGAGGAATAGGGGTATGACGAAGTGATTTTCTTACCCTATCAATCCTAGGTGGATTTGGAACTCCCAGAAGCCATGGGCCTTTGGAACATCCCTAACCGCTCTGAGTTGGAAACCTTTGATTGTAGTTCCACAACCTAAGTGACTACGAGTGCAGGAGAAGGGGTGAACTACCATGGGTTGTGAAGGAAAATGAGGGATGAGAGCCAGTTGGTTGGAAGCTGTTGGAATCAAGTACCTTGGTATGCTACCATATTGGTGCAACTATGGACCATAGTTGGCTTAGGTAGCCTTTTACCCTGATAGATTCTTGACCAAAACTCAGGGATGACCCACTACTAAGAGATATGAGTAGCATAGTCTATTGTTGAGGGTAACTTCTAGGTCTGCAGTCAATTGGTGTCATTTATCAAAGATAAATGTTATTTTATATTATTATTTTTTGTAGATTGCATGTTTATGAATTATCTATGCTGCAAAGGTTAAGAATAGGATGCATTGCATAATATTGTGCATTTAACGTGTAAAATAGAGCAGAATCAAGGTAAATTTTCAAAGGCCAGGTTACAAAGATAGTAATATGCCCCAGTGGGTGATTGGTGGTGTTGCAAAAACATACAAGTCACAAATGATGGGAAGTGGCCTACTATAACTAATGTTGAATCAACCAATAATGGCTGGAGGTCCACTCCCAAGGACAAAAAAAACTCTCCTGATGCAGGTCTCAACCTAGCAACAATTCCTTTAGGATTAGAAAAATGTATTTATTTCTTTTCATACCATAAGGTAAGACTTTATTAGCTTTAATGGTTAAGTGCCAGCTGGACATTTTCGAATGTTAGTGTTATTGGATATGCCCAGGTGGTAGTTCTGTTAACTTCTATGCCCTTAGGTAGTTATGGAAGTTATTAAGGAATCTTTCACATGGTATACCTAAGCTTGTGGTGAGCGCCACCCAACACCCTACTTTTGTAAAAAAATGCCCAGTCTGTACATTACTGTTATATTGATAATTAAAGAAATTTTTTTATACCAAAAAATGTATATAATATGGTAACCACACAGTGAAATGGTTTTAAAACCTGTTATTTCCTAAACAAAAGAATATGCATCTGTACAGATATTCAATTAAGGCAACAGTTTTTAGCATTTTAGCATGGAATATGGTGATTAATAAGGAATACACCTAGTAGCAAATACAATAAGGTTTGTAAGGCTAGAATAAGATGATTTTGTGAATGTCCTATACAAATAAAAATGACTCTTGCAAAATTTCACTGATTTAAAAAAAAATGATGAGTACTATCAGCTTTATCAAAGTAAAGGCAAAGTGTATTAGCTCAACTAACTACAAATTCTACAAAATCTCTGCCTATTAATTTCTGCCATGAAATTATCTTCACTTAATATCAGCTAGTGGAGGATTATCAAGTTTAATGTTTGCAATGATTTGGGCTTTCCCTAGCTAGAGATTCTAACTCATTTTATCATCAGAATGAAAAATATTCAAATCCTCATGACTTGAAATGGTGAAATTAATTTTTCAATCCTGCTGGAACGCGCAGCTTAAAACTGCCATGGATTTTTAGAGAATATGGATTTGGGATTTTATCATGTACTCTAATAAGGATCTAGATAATTTTGTCATGTGAATGAAAAATACTCAAAACTTCATGACTTGGAATGGTGAAATTAGTTTTTCAATTCTGCTGGAAACCGCAGCTGAGAATTGCAGTGGCTTTTTAGAGAATATGGATTTAGAATTTCATAACATAGTCTTAGGTCTAATAACACTATGAGAAAAGTGTTTTTTAAATGTTGCATGGTGATCATAGAATCTAAAAAAACACAAAGACCATCTGCTATACATGGTCCCACCCCTTCTGCAAAAATAATTCATATGGATTCAACTTGAATAAAAGAAATAACACTAACCCTAACTATCTAGGGTACAAAAACATGAAATGCAGAAGATAAAAGCACAAATAGAGTTCTTAATCTTCAACAGACAGTTATTTCAAATAGATATTGAGATGTATCGAGATGAACT
This sequence comes from Pinus albicaulis, assembly GCA_034641835.2. Taxonomy (NCBI): domain Eukaryota; kingdom Viridiplantae; phylum Streptophyta; class Pinopsida; order Pinales; family Pinaceae; genus Pinus; species Pinus albicaulis. The sequence continues at coordinate 1,252,955,180 of CM076570.1, read as the reverse complement.
CACAATAAAATTTTAAGATAAGTGACTGGTCATTGTGCACACCATAAAAAAGGCGTTCTCTTATATAAAAAATATGCAGGGAAATTAACAAAATACATTATTCAAATGATAGCTGCTGCTACTGCTATCCAGGAGGTGGCTGTTGTTGCTACTACTTCTGACCAGGGGGTAGAGGTGGCATGCTAGGTCTCGGCTACATATGAGGAGGAGCACCATACATAGGAGTGGCACAATCGTTGGGTGGAGGAGGACACATCATCTCGGGATGGCCTGGAGGACCTCCCTGCGACAAAAATGGTGGTGGAGGGCTAGGAGGACGCATTAGCATTGGGGTAGAATAATTCATGGGGGCCGCCGAGACTTGCAGAATGGGAGGCCTTGAGATCCAGGGTTGCATCATGCCTAGTGAAGGGCCTCCAACTCCTCTGACGGGACCAACTAAGCTCGGTTGTGCTTAAACAAGGGGTGCCGTGGGGATTCCTCGACCCACCACTCTACCTAAGCCGGGGCTTGCCTGAGCTGCGGTGGTAGTCTTGACTCATGATTCATCAGGTGGGGGTAGGCCTTCGAATGTCATAGTAACCACTTCTTCCCTGTGGAGGAGGATGAGAATGAGGGTTCACCTCTCCTCTCACTCTTCTTTCTTGTCTGATACGGCTCCCTTCTTGGGGGGAAGTCTTATGAACTATTCATAGTCTCCCAACACCAAATTCATGTGGTGATCAAATGCCATGAATTTTCCAATCAGGTGACGCCTGTCCTGGATCATCACCCGCATTATGTAGTTTATGTATTGCAACATCTTCGACTCTTTGACATTGAGATTTTGACTATCCACTGCCTCTACTAGAGGAGGAAGATGATGATGAATTACAACCATACATACATGTTGGGACTCAACTTTGGTCTCCCTGTCCTCTGTGCAAATGAAAATGGATGAAAGAAAATGTTTGGGCCGTTGTTTCTTTCTTTAAACCCTCCCAGGAAATTATTAAAACTATACTTCCCTGCTTTTCTTTGACATCGACATTTTGACTTTCCTCCACCTTTTCTAGAGGAGGAAGATGATGATGAATTACATCCAGAACTACTTGTTGGGACTCAATTTTGGTCTCCCTGTCCTCTATACAAATGAAAATGGATGAAATAAAATGTTTGGGCCATTGTTGCTTTCTTTAAACCCTCCCAGGAAATTGTTGAAACCCTAATTCCCTGCATTACATGTCAAAGCCCACTATGCTAACACTCCCAAATGTGGCTGGCCTACGCTATATCATTTCTTTTAAAAATGTAAAAGGTAATCATTTTATTTTGAACAAATAAAACCATCAATCATGTTGGCCATTAAAAAAATTATTCAAACCATCACCATTTCTCATATAACTTCTTAGAATTTACATTGGAAGATTTAATGTGTTTGGATCCAATTAAGGAAAGTGGTGGCACATTCCTTGTATATCCTCAATACTATCTACAAGGTAATGCAACCCTAAGTTGTAGCAACTCTATGTAAAGTCAAGTAAGCTCAATTCTTATAAAGAGGCACCATTGTGAAGAGGATATAACATCCTCTAGAGCTATTGATTTATAAAATCCCAAAGAATTAACAATAAGTGAAGGGAAATACCACTCAATTATAAACATGAAACAAAAAGAAGTAGGAGGACTCAAGGGAATAAAATCATGAAATCATGTGTTTACATTATGGCTAGAGGTTATCATGTCATTCTAACAACACAAGATATAGGGAATATTCTTAAACCTCGTATAAAAGAAACAAATAGTCTAATGAAGCCACAATTTCATCCATAAAACAATAGAAATTCTAGCATGATTTTGAGAAAATATAGTGGAAGTTTTTGAAAATCCAGGTTATAGTTGTCAAGCTTCAAGATTTTGGGTGCCCCAAGGGTTCTTGATGGTGTTGAATCCATTTTCGTCATCAAAACAACAATTTAAACACTACCATAGTGGGATTTTTTGAAGAATTTATCATCATATTCTAGCGAGAAAATCGTCATCCAGACAAAATTATGTCCTCATTGGACAATGCCTAAAATAAATGCACTTTTATTCTAACATAAAACCAATTGTTCCATTAGGTTTGACCATACTTAACATTGGGCATTCCCAATGATGAGATTCCATGTGTGTTAAGACTTACATTATGTAAAGGAAAATGATAAAATTCCATGTGTGTTAAGACTTATGTTATGTGAAGGAGATTATTGCTAGCAATATCTACAAGGAAGAGGTTAAAAAAATTTCCAATTTGCAAAAGCTTAAACAAATGAAAAATAAAATATAATTTCTTTATAATGCTATTTAAATAGTGAATAAGAGGATATTAAATGAGCACATAAGCATTGAGGATGTCATTACAATTGAAGGTTTTGTTAATGATCATGTCATCTTGTTGTGAAGGTAAGGACCTCTTCCAAATCCTATTACCTTATATGTTGATTTCCAAGAGTACAAGCAATACCCATTTCAAGTTATGTGATTGATCTATGAAAACTCATATTATAGGCCAAGAAAATAACAAGTATTCCTTGGCTAGAGCAAGGAAATGCAGGTGGGGGTTGGGTGGAAAAGTTTATTAATGAGTATAGAGGAGGTGTTGATGCTTTAGAAGTGAGGAAGAAGAATTTGCGGCGAGTATAGAGCACATGCGAGTGAAAATTGAGAAAATTCATGAGTGGATTTTTAGTTGGTAATTTTTGACAAATAGAACTCCCTGAGGTAGTTATTTTTTTTGCCCAAATGGCATTGACTCCTATAACACCCTCTGCCCACACTTACCCAAGTTCATCGGTCCACTGGGGTAATATGTGACGAAGAGTTACTATGATATGACTCAACCTCCTAGGTATAGTTAAGGAAGTGGAATCGTTGAACCAAAACTTTATTGACTTCCCTCAGGTGCTATAGGACCCCCTAACAGCTAAAGCACCCTTCCAGGTGCCCAAAACCTGATCTAAACCTCTTTTTCAGTGACCTTGAATCCTAAACGTTGGCACAACACTGCCTAAATTTGGCTGCAACTCTTCAGTCACATGCATAAGCCTGCAAGGGAGCGACTACATTCTTTTTTACTTAGTTTTGTGTCTGTGACCACGAGATCTAAGCCAAATTTTCAAGGCTAGTCTCTAGACCACTGTCCAGAACTTGATGAGACTTTTTAGAACAATAATCGACACCAAAAAAAAGCCTTCCATACAAAACTTAGACAAGAACTTGACCTAGAAAGGCCTAACCATGACATTCATTTCTTCAAACACATCATGAACATGTAATATACACATCATTTAGTTTGTGGGGTTGAGTATTTTGAGCTTTATTTAAGAGGTATGGAGATTGATATTTGAGGTTAGTGATTGCCTTTCTTATATGCCAGGTATAACTTAGTCATTTGGTTTAATGGTAATTATTCGTAGTTGGAACTAATAGGTCACAAGATTTGGTAAGTCTTCATAGTTGGAACTAATAGGTCACAAGTATAACATTTATGCCAGTCCATTGCAATTTAAATAAAATTTTAGTTCCCCATTTTCAATTGGCACCAATTGCCTCTAGCTTGTTCCAATCAATTAAATGGTTTATTCTCAATGTTGTGACATCAAATAACCTTTTCAATCCTTGGCTCCTATTAATGGTAGGGATGTTGATCAAGGTATGGGGATTGGTAGCAAGTTGATGTCTACTAGTTTAAGGGTTGTAATTAACGCTAGTGAATCTACAGACGTGGGTATCATACCCAAAAAATGTGACTAAATGTTGATGGTTTTCTCATAAGGTATTCCTTTAGAAAGATTCATAGAAATATTACAAGGTGGAAGCATTCATATTGTGTCTTGAGCTTCTCACCCAATGACCACCATTATTTGAAATCAAAGGTGGAAGAATGTTAATCTGTTGAGATTGGAAGGAATTAATAGTGAACAATGGAATATATTAATTAATTTTTAACTGAAGACCCTTTTGAGAAACTTATAATCAACGTTGGCCCCATTCACAGGTCACTCTTGTCTTATAAAGATAATGGTGTAGGGTAATATCATTTCATAAGTGACCTAATGTTTTCTAACAATTTCAACAATTTCGGCACTGCAATAATTTGAGAACAATGATGACATTTACGATGATGCAAATAAATATGAATGAGCTTCTCTTGGTTTCAAGAATAATTTATTCTCTACTGAACAGGGCCAACCACGTGAAGGTGGAAGCTCATATGGTCCCTCCCATCCCCCTCACATCACTCTCATTTCCCTAATACCCAATCTATGAAATAGAATACAAAAAAACCAAAAATTAATTAAGGCCATAAACAAAATTTTCATGTGTTTGTATAAATACATAATTTTAGTTCAGCCTATACACTAGTATGGCCATTATTTGTTGGTTTGACATAATAAACAACATATAATAAACCCACATAATTAGTAAATTATTTAAATACAATAATTCCTACATATTAAAATATAAAGTTATAACATACCAGCTCATACTTGAACACAACATCTGTATCATTCTTCTTCTGTATCTTCTTAATCTTCATCCAACTGATCGACATCTATACCAACATCTAATTCAGAAACGGTGTTGAAATGATCGACCATGTAATCATCATCATAAATTATGTCGTTTTCAAGAATATCCTCATCGACATCATCATCAATAATTGTTGCATCGTTTCCTGCACCTGGTTCATATTCTACATCTTCTTCGTCTGCCAATGCATCTTCCTGCTCATCTGCCACTGCATCATATTCTTCTTTATCAATATCATCTTATTCCTCTACAATATACTTTACTGTCCTTCCTCTTGGATCATATCTAATAGCAAATGACCATCCGTTCTCACCTGGAACATTTGAGTAAAAGACTTGTTCACATTGGCTTGGAAAAACATAGCGACATTTTCCTGCTTCAAACTACGATGTTTTAACCATTGGAAATCCATTTTCATGTTGAATAATATTTCTTTCATCATCATGTACATTCATTCGTAGCCTATACCATTTGACATTGAATAAAACTAATTTGAGGGAATTAAAGTCACACTCAACTATATCATCTAAAAATCCATAATATCTATTTTCAGAGTATCGAGGATGTTTGTCACTCCTGGAGGAAACATTAGTGACCTGGAATACTGTAGTTATCCCACTATTATAAGTTTTCCTGTTATCATCCAACTGTTTGATGTGAAAGTTACGAACATTGCGCTACATAGCCTTGTGGTGTTTCAACTGAAATATACCAAACATGAAAAAGATGCATTCTCAATTAATAATTAATCATATAATTTAAACAGCTTGAAAATTATCTGAAAAATCAAACATGTTGTCACATTATCAATATAATATAAAACAAGTGTTGAATAAAATAGGTGAATTAATTGCTTACCTTTCTATCTTTCAAACCATATGTTAAATCAATTTCCCTGTCTGTAACATTTCCATCTCCACTACGATAAGCTTCTCTAACCAATTCAGATATTAGTTGCCATGATAACCTACTGTCGTTACATTCTTTACATATTTCAATCCATTCACTCATCCACTCGAGATTGTTTGAAATGTATAAAAGTAGTGCCTCATAATCTTGATCACCTGAATAAAAAAACAATAATTCACCAATATTAAATATAATTTATAACCATGGTAAATTATATTAATTAATAAACGATGAAAGAATAAGACTTAAATGAATATGATCATATACATTATGTAAAAAAATGAAACATTATATGTATTATATATAATAAATCTTTTATCTCTCACTTTCTTCATTTTACCTTTTCTCAACAGGTGCTCCCCTTCAAATTTTTTGATAGATTTCACATCCCAAATGCAATCCACAACATCCATAGTTGGCGCAGCTAATATAGGAATATACTGACTAATATACACCATGGATTCATATACCACATATCCCTCCACCATATAACCCTGAGGTCATGCTCTTTGTCTAACCAAAGCCTTCAAGGATTTCAAGTGCCTCTCCACCATCCACATTGACATTGTGTGTACTGGTCCACACATTTCAATCTCCTCAACTTGGTGTATCAAGTAGTGTTCTTGTGCATTGAAAATTTTTGGAGGTAGATACTTTTGCATTTCACACATTAGCCGAGGAATTTCTCTCTTCTAATACTTTATTTCATCTTAATGGATTTCTTTCAATGACAACCAACTGCAAATCATTACACAAGGTTATTTCAACGAAACATAATATATATTACATTACAATTAAATTAACACATCATGTCATTAAGTACAAAAAAACATTGTAGCGATATTTTGCGTATAAATCAAAACTACTTACCTCATGTATTACTAAGACCATATGTAACTTGTTTGAAATTGTTGTCGAAGTCGTTTGGGAGAGATACAAGTAGAAAATACTATAACAATAAAAAATGAATCGTTATTGGTTTCCAAATTAAACAGAAAAAGGAAAATTTAAAATATGTATTCAAGCAATAATATACAAAAATTTATACCAAAAAAATTACCTTAACAAAGGTATGCCAATCATGTGTTTTCACCCCACTGAAGTCACCTTTCTTCGTTAAGATATTATTTATGTTTGAAGCAAAACCTGTTGGAAATTTAATTCTTCTAACGACCTCTTTTATGTCATTGCTTTGTTGCTCTATTAATAACCATGGAATATTATTATAATTTCGACCTCCATTGTTATTTGATCGGTCGATCACACTTTTCATTGCATGATTCGATTTCTCAATGTTAGCACAAATTTTGTCAATTTTATCTCTATCATAGGCATCATCTATGATTTTCCATAACATTTCTGTCACATTCTTCTCGATATGCATTGTATCAAACAAGTGAGCTATTTTTAGGTCCTCATAGTAGGGAAACCTCACGAATTGAGAAGGATAACATTTCATTCCAGGTGGAAGTACAATATTAGTACCTTCACAATGACGAAATTGATATTAAAGATTAAAATAAATTAGAGCAATAATTATCAAATGCTATAAAATAAATTCAAAACATTACATAAACAATTAGTATATATATACTATAGACAAATTACGTACTAGCTTGACAGTTATTAATTATGTTATATTCCAAATTCCACAACCAAGGTTTCATTCTTCATGGATTTAATCCAGTTTCTTCTTTATCATTGAAAATATGTTTTTAAGTAGTACAATACTTATGGTTCCTAGAGAGGAAGTGCCTAAACTCATCAAACACCATATTTCCTAAGTCTGGCGAATGATGATACTTCATCTTACGACCACAAACTGGACATGCAAATCTACCCTTTGTTTGAAGACCTGCAACAGATGGATCAATGACAATTATACAATGAGATCATTTTTAAAACATGAAATATGGTATATCTAATTTAGATAATTATATACTATATTAAAGTGCAACGAAATATTACATACCACAAAAATGTGTTAGTCCTGGGGCATCATGTATTGTCCATACAAGCATTCCACGACATTGAAATCTCTTCTACTTGATTGGTTTAGTGATGTCATACATAGTGATGCCATGCCATAACTTTATTAGCTCATCGATAAGAGGCTTGATATATACATTCATATCTTTGACCTGGTACTTACCTAATTGTTCAAAATTACGATACATAATTACTACCATGATATATGTATATATAAGTAAGTAATAAATAAAATATATTATGCAAACAACGAGAGAAATGAAAATGTTACTGTTATCACAAAATTGGATCTGTTAGGTTGCTTGATCAGTTAACTTCATGTAACTATTTCAAACCTAATATTTTGACTGAGGCTTAGCCTCCTCAGCCTGAGAGGGCTCTCTCAAGGGTTAATGGTTTAGATAAAAATATAGATGGCTAACTCTATGTGGGGTAATAATCAGATAAAGGATAAATGTAGGTTGAAAATCACATCAACAAGTACACATTGGGCTTATGGAGTCAAAATAGTTTCAGTAAACAAATAAATCTACTTAACATGGAAGTTGAGGCCTATTAGAGTTTTAGTCAAGAGGTAAACACATGTGAAACTGTAAAACACATAGTCAGTTTATTTATATAGGAAGTCAGAGCATCAAAGATGAATTCTGAGTAATATAGACAAAATCTACTGCAATGGGATAATAAAGAGATGCAAATAGAACAAGAACACACTAAAACCCCTTATGAATCTCAAGTTGGTTAAGCAGAAATCTCCTGCATTAGCTGAAAACCAGTCAATTACAATAAACACAGTCTTTTGCAAAAAATGTCCAACCCTTGGCACATTCGACTTCTTGATCCTTTATAAACCATTTATAGACCATTTCAAATGAGTTGTAATACACTGCGTTACGAAAAAAATAGTTTTGTAGCGCCTTTTGTAGCGCTGCCCTTTAACCCTTTTTTCTTCAAGTTTTTGACTTCTTTCACACAAAATTATTTTAATTGCCTTTAAATACATCCTGCCTAGAAATTTCAGTTCTTGATCCATTGTTTTACCCCTCAAAATTTGATGAAAAAGGGCAAGAAAAGCCGCTATAGTAGTTTCGTAGCGCTTTTCTCCCTTTTTACACTGTCTATGCTACGAAACTGTTGAGTGGGCAGTTTTGTCGAAAAATTTCCAAAGTGAAAATTGTAAACGTGCCAAAAACTCAAAATCAATCTGATTTCATCATCTAAAAAACATATTAGGTGAAAAACACAGTCATTCCAGCCTTAATGAGGTCCCTTGCTCATTTTCATTTGATTTAGCTATATGTTCTTCGATGACTGTTATTTTAATACCTCTTTTTTTAACTCATCATGAATGAAATTCATCTGCTGCTCCAAGTCCTCCACTTGATTTTTAAGTCTTTTTTTATTAGATCTCAAGTGAGTATTTATTACTCTGACAAATTTGGCTTCCTTTATTGCTAGGATTGTCCATTTGAAGAACTGCTCTGCACTGCTTGGGGTTTCAAAAATAGAACCCGTTTGACCTCCCCACAGTGCCTTCATTCTTTTAAACTTTGCTTTCTCAAAACTGTGCTTCCTAGCCCTCTTTCTCATCACAAAAATTTCTTGGTTTGCAAACCTCAATTTTTCCTCAAGATGTTGAAACTTTGTCATTTCTTCTTTTCCCTTCTTTGTTCTGCTGGCTGCATGCTTTACTGTAGGTGATGAGGGATCAATGAATTATTCAGGAGCTTTAGCTGTCTCAATAGATTTTTGAACTTCTTTTTTGCCTTCCTTGATTTTCTTAGCATGCCTAGTTATAGGTTTTCTTGCTTGAAAGGTGAAAGCTGCATTTTCCCCTTCAAACTCAAGCTTCTTTGCAGAGTTAGCCTTTTTCTGAATATGCTCATCTTCTCCAATGAACTCAAATTGAACAATGGGTGTCTCCTCTATGTCAATAGCATGAAGGATGTCATCTAAATTTCCCTTTATTGCTGTGTTGTCCTCTGTAGCTATAGCAACTGTCTTTCATTTTAATGCCACTGCTTGGCTTCTTATTACTCTTTTGATTTCCTGCTTGCTAACATCTTGTTTATGTTTTGCCTCTTTGACAATCTTTGACCTTTGTTTTGCAGATGATGGAGTTGGTGTATCAAGAATTTTTGTCTGTTCTGCCTTCTTCTCAATTTGTTTCCTTGGCTTCAGTTTTACAAATTCCTTTGGTTTTGCAACCATAGGCTGACTAGGCTCTGCTGCTAGTGGTGATGGCGCTCCTTTTGTTTTAGGGTTTCTTGCAGGAGTTAAAGTTTCCAACTCAAAACCATTTGTAAACAAGAAAGATGACCAATCCTTGCCTATTTTCTGAAGTTCACTTAAAGTTAATAACTTCATTAAATGATGATGAAACAAGGATGTTTCACTACCTTCAGATTTCGCTTGTACATTATCAGCCATTTTTGCAAGATTCCTGTGCAGATAAAAGGGAAAATCGAGTGAAATCTTACCAGTGAAATGCAAAAGCAACTTGAAATGATATGTGTAAACCTTATGATATCTGCCTTCACATGTAAAATACTTCTGAATGTTGAGAAACAGTTTGGAATAAGTGTCTTTGATGAAGCTCCGAGGGATAGCATTATTGAGGTCCATATCTGCATACTCAGGCTTCATGAACTCTTTACATTTCTCCATGTCAAATTTGAAACCTTTGAACCAAGTTTCTTGACCTCTTGGTATCTCTGTAACAACAGCTATGACATCTGGTGTAATTGACACACTTAGCATCCCAACCTTGGTAGTTGTTCCATTGAAGTTCAAGGAAAATTATTTGGATACCTGTGTGTGGCAACCCTGCAACTTTTCACAAAACCGAAGACAACCTACTCTTCTGAACATCTCCATTACTACTGGGTCTCAATTATTTCTTTCATATCTTCAGGCTCATGCCTTAAGTAGTGCCCCCCTCTGTGAAATTTCTTTTCCTCTGCCATGCTTCTCAAAAATCCTGTCATCTTCGCTTGAGAAATTGAATCAGCCTCGCTTGAATATATGAAACAACAACCTCACTTGATTAATCAATAAAAACCTCGCTTGATAGGGATGAAGAGAAAATTTGTATAAGACAACCATAGGTTTGGCTTTAACACTTCAGAGCTTCAGACATCTCGAATGGAGGCAAAGGAAACGAGAATGACCAATTGGGAAAAAATTTGAATCTAAAATGTCATCTCATAATTGAATGATGCCTCATTCATACCCTATCATGAAAATGATGACTAAAACATGAGTAAGAACATTGAATTTCATCATTAACTGGCTCATCATACCACTTACTAATTCCTAACGGTTTCTGACCTTTTCCATCTCAGATGACAAGACAGTTTAGAAACTGCGCTTTCGTAGCGCCTGCAGTGTATTTTTTCATGTTTGCACTATGAAACTATTAGTGCTTTCGTAGCACAAATCAAATTTTTTGAACTAGTGGTGCTACGAAAACGAGGTTTCTTGGCTAATTGACCAGTTTTGACATGAAACTTTAGGAAATGAATAAAAAATGGAAATTATGGATATTTGACAGTGAATGGACCTTAAAAAGACTTTATTTGAACTTAAGGATGGGCTTTGAACTTATAAAAATATAACCTACTCTTAATCAAATCCTAAATTGACTTCTAAACCCAATTTTTAACCATGACCAAAAACAAACTTGACACAATGATGTTTTGAAATTTTTGGGTGATAACAGTTACATTCGAAATAATAATGTATCAAATACCTGGAATAATCATAGTCAACATTTTGTGCTCCCTCTTTCTTAACATCCAAGGAGGAATGTTATTGTTGATAACGAAATAGGCCACACTGAGTAAGTAGACCTAAGCTCTCCCAATGGATTAACACCATCAGCTACCAATGAAAGCCTGACATTATGAGGTTCATTTTTAAAATCTACATATTTTTCCTCGATTTCCCTAAATGCAGAACCATCTGCAGGCATTCGAAGAACACCATCTCCACTTTTATTATTTGAATGGTAATCCATAAACTGTGCTATGCTCTTACACCCGAACATTCGCTGCAAACGTGGAATTATGGGAATATGATGAAGAACCTTTTGAGGTAACTTTTTTGTTAGTTGATCAGTTCAATATCTACTGGTACCACATTTCAGACATTCTGTTTTTGACGCATGTTATCCATAATATATAGTATCATCTTTAGGACATGCATCTTTAGTGTTATATTGTATTCCAAATTCTTTGATAATAGCATCTAAATCTCAATATGAGCGAGGTAAAGTATTTGGCGATGATAACAAAAATTTGCCCAACAGTCTACAACATAAACAAAAACTAGTTAATGTAAAGATTATTAATCATATATAAGCATTGAATTATTATTTTACACATTTATTACAACTAAAAAAAGGGAAAATAATCAAAATTTACATATATGTGATCATATATACTTATTTCATACCTTAGGATCTGTGTCATACATCTGTTCGACAAATTATTCATAACCTTTAAGTTCACCAACAACAATGTAGCAGAGAGAAGAAATGCATTTGAGTGTTAAAAAAGTCGTTCATTTGACTTTTCAATAAGAGGTACATCATAAACATCATCACTATCTCCACCATCATCATCTGACTCACCATACAAGTCTTGGAGCATTTGATTTGTATCATCATTGTGAACTGTCTCATTATTGTCATCATCTACCTCCATGGGATCAGTAAAATAATCTTCATCACTCACTTCATGTTCTTCACCTTGTATAACATCATTTCCAATACTAATATTTGCTGCAATATTCTCTTGTGGTGCAACATCATCTAATCTACTACCATTTAGCTGTGGAAGCTAGTTTTGCAAAAAGTTGGGGGGCAATTGTGCCTTTATAAAAATTACAAACAATCATTAAACATTAGTGCGTATATAATAAATATCAAAATAATACAAAATTTTACTATATAATCAAAATGAAGATAGATAATTAATTACCACGGGACGATAGTCATTCGATCCACCATTATTGTGCCCATATTTCCTACAATGTTTTGTTGTTGTCACTATTAAAACTCTAACTGTACTTCTCAAACAAATTTTTTTGCAAGGGCAATAAACTTTACCATCACCCCTTTCATCCTCTTAAATTTTTTTTCCACCTCTAATGTTTTCTGCCATTGATGCAAATTATCCAATAAAGAAAAAAATAATTATGTTTAGCAAAAGCAACTAAACAATAAAATGAAATAAAAGTTTCTCCAAATATCCAATGGACAAGAAAAGATATATAAAGAATTTTATATTATGTTAACACCTGGGAAGGGAACAAAGAATGATGTTACCAACCCCACTTAATGGGATGTGTTCTTGGTTGTCCTTAACACTTTAGATCCAAAGTTTATCTCTCTCAATGGTGTAGAAAACCCAAGACGTGTTGAACCCAATGGGAGCTCAATAAGCAAAAAGAAAATAAAAGTGATCAAAGTTCGACCATGATAAAAGGATAAAAGGTAAATAATGAATGGAAAACCCTGATCCTATTTATAACAAAATATTGAGTTATCCTTGATAATGGTGCATAGTAAAATATTATTAACCAAGATCTAGATCTAACAGCTTGGAATATTTTATTATATTTTTGTTGGAATATTTATTATGTTTTTATTATATTTTATTATATTAGGACTAGGTGAGAGATCAGATCAAGATGTTGAGTTTAAATAGATGTAGAAATGGCTAGACTAGCCGTTAGGATAATGACTAGTTTGACTTCGAAAATTAAAATTGAATAATAACGACTAGTTTTAATTAATTAATTAATTATTTAATTAATAGTGATAATATAAATAAATAATTATTTAAATAAATAAATTATATATATTTTATATATAGATATTATTATTTAATTAATTAATTTATTTTATTTTTCTTATTTTTAGAATTTTGGCTTCTGTGATCCATTTAGTACTATAGAATCCTTTCGGTAATAATCACATGCAAATGAACTTTGTCGACGCATTTCGAACCAATCAGTGTGGTTCATCATCAAGACGTGTTTCTTCTTATATATATAGATATATATATTATTTTTTATTTTTTATATATTTATTTAATTATTTTATTTTTATTATTATTTTTTAAAACCGTGGTTTAATTAATTAAAAAAAAATTTCCTAGGCCAAAATTAAAAAAAAATAATTAAAAATCGAATCTAAATTATTTTAATTAAAAATAGTTAATAAATTAAAAATTAATATTAATACAAATTTATAATAAATTATTAATTTAATTATAATTACAATTGATTAAATTAATTTAAACTACATTAATCATATATTACAAATTAATTAAATTATGTACCAAAATTAAGTTATATATGGAAAAAAATTAATTTAATTAAATTATTAAATAATAATATACAATACATTATTAATATTGAAAGAATATTATATTTAATGTATGAAAACAAAATTGCCACACTAATATATTAAATTAATATATGAAAATGATAGTTTATTAAGTTATTATATTTAATATATGAAAACAAAATTACTACACTAATATATGAAATAATATATTAAATCCGTAATAAGCCTCATGGGGTCGCTATTCTGACGTTTTGTAAATAATCTTTTCATATTGTCGCTATTCTGACAATCTCAATAGCCTATGTCGCGCTTCTGATGTTTTCTATCCATGTCGTTATTCCGAAGTTTTGGAGCGATCTTTGTGAATGTGTCAGGGCGCCCAAGGAAACGCATTCAGGCGAGTTGGGTCGGGTCATGTGAGGGCGCCTAGGGAAACGAGTTCGGGCGGGTTGGGTCATGTGAGGGAACCCAGGGAAACGAGTTCGGACGAGTTGGGTTGGGTTTGGTTGTGCTGTGTGAGGGCGCCCAAGGAAACCCTTGAGTCTGTCATATTCCAATTTTTGTTGTACTAAATTTCCATTTCATGAACTCACATCAAGGAATCTTCAATTTATGTCAACATACTCCATTTGTAAATGGCCAGTATGGCACGATGGAGCAAACGAACCTGCCTGAACGCATTTCCTAGGGAGCCCTCACGGTACGGAACGACCAAACCCAACCAGACCGGACCCAAACCGAACGCGTTTCCTTGGGCACCATCACACGACCTCACCTGACCCAACATGCCTGAACGTCGATTAAGGCACGAGGGAGCAAATGGAAAATAGGTCGCACAAACGTGCACAAGGCACATCGTGAGTGGTCACAACGTAGCATTTTTGATACGACCTCCCTCACACGATCTGACTCGAATGTGTTTCTTGTGGCACCCTCACACGACACGGCTCGACCTGCCTGAACGAAGGCATGAGGGAGAAAATGCCTTTCCTTGGGCACCCTCACATGACCCAACCTGACCCCACCCACCTGAACACGTTTCCTTGGGCGCCCTCATACGACCTGACCTCACATGACCCAACTTGACATGACCCGACCTGGCACAACCCAACCTAATCCGACCGGACCTGACTCGACCTCACACGACCCGACCTGACATGACCCAACCTGACACAACCTGACACAACCCGACCTGACTCGACTCGACCCGTTTGAATGAGTTTCCCTAGGCACCCTCACACGACCCGACTCGCCCGAACGCGTTTCCCTGGGCACCCTCACACAACCCGACCGGACCAGACCCGACTTGCCCGAATGCATTTCCTTGGGTGCCATCACACGACTCGACCCGACCCGTACGAACGCGTTTCCTTGGGTGGCCTCACATGACACGACCTGACCCGACCCGACTCGACCCGCCCGAATGCATTTTCCTGGGCGCCCTCACATGACATGACCTGAACCGCCCGAACACATTTCCTTGGGTGGCCTCACATGACACGATCAGACCCAAAGCAACACGACACGAGCAGTCACAACTTAGAATTTTTGATACGACCACCCTCAGACGACCCGACCCGACCCGCCTGAACGTCGAAGGAAGGAGGGTCGATCAAATGGAGAACGATTCGCATGAATGTGTAGTACAAGGCCCACAGGCGGTCACAACTTAGAATTTTCGATACGACCACCCTCACACAACCTTACCCGACTCGACCTGAACCGACCAAACACGTTTCCTTGGTGCCCTCACACGACCCGACCTGACTCGAACCGCTCAAACGAGTTCCTTGGGCACCCTCACAGTACGTCCTGACTCAACTTGACCCAAATCAAACACGTTTCCTTGGGCACCATTACACAACCCGACCCGACTCGACCCGCCCGAAAGTTGAAGCTGACACGAGGGAGAAAATGGAAAACAAGTCACACGAACGTGTAGTACAAGGCACATGAGCGATCACAACTTAGTATTTTTTATACAACCACCCTCACATGACTCGACCTGACCTGCCTGAACGCGTTTCCCTGAGCACCCTCACAAGACCCAACCCGGCCTGACCCGATCTGCCCGAACGCGTTTCCTTGTGCACCATCACACGACTCGACCCGACTTCTACGGACATGTTTCCTTGGGCAGCCTCACATGGCACGACCCGACCTGACCCGACATGACCCACCTGAACACATTTTCCTGGGCGCCCTCACACGACCCGACTTGACCCGACCCGCCCGAACGCGTTTTCCTAGGCGCCCTCACATGACACGACCCGACCCGACCCGACCCACCTGAACATGTTTCCTTGGGCAGCCTCACAGGACACGACGAGACCTGAATCGACACGACACATGCAATCACAAATTAGCATTTTTGATACGACCACCCTAACATGACCTAACCCAACTCGACTCGCCCAAACATTGAAGGCATGACGAGGGATCAAACGGAAAATAGGTCGACCCGCTTGAACGTCAAAGGCATGACGAGGGATCAAACAGAAAACGGGTCAACCCACCCGAACGCATTTCCCTAGGTGCCCTTACACGACTAGACCGGACCAGACCAAACCCACCTGAACGCGTTTCCTTGGGCGCCATCACACGACTCGACTCGACCCATATGAACATGTTTCCTTGGGTTGCCTCACATAGCATGACCTGACCCGCCCCGACCCACCCAAATGATTTTTACTGGGTGCCCTCACATGACATGACCCTTAGGCTTTACCATGTATCCCGCAAAAAACTGGTGAAGCAACGTTTCTTGGAGGTGGACCCGACTAGACTCGACCCGAACCAACCCAACTTGACCCACCTAAACGTCGCACTTCTGACACATGCTTCCGAATTGTCGCAATTCTGAAATTTTTTTCCTAAAAGTCGCAATTCCAACACCTGCTTCCACATCATCACTATTCCGATGATAGGCCTAAACGTCGTTCGTCCGACACAGTCTTCTGAAACTTCGCAATTTCAACGAACTGTTCCTAAACGTTGAAATTGGGACACATGCTTCCAAATCGTCGCTATTTTGATGATAGGCCTAAATGTCACACTTCTGACACATGATTCCTAAATGTTGCTAGAGCAATGCTTATTGGTGAGATTAATTTTTTTAGAAAAAATGGGTAACTTTCCGACAATACGTCAAAAGTGTCGGAACTAAAGTATCGGAAAATTGACCATATGTACTAGTGATTGTCAGAGTACCCGGATCAGATTCATTGCACCAAGCCTCACGAGGGAACATGAGTTTGGAAGTGGAATGCCTAACTAAACTGTATGATTGGTGCACTACCTTGCTAACCAATTTGAAGAAGTAGTTAACCTCCATCCAGAAGAATAAAACAAAACATTTTGGTTATGGGACCATTTTATGCAAATCCTTCTTTGAGAGGATTTGAGGGCTCCGTCCCAAATTTATATACTATTAGCGACCCACGAGATCCACGTATATCATGCTGGGCTGATCTAATGAAGAGGCCAGGGTGGAGAAGTCCCTAGAACTACCTGAGATGATGAGTTATTCTGTTGGTGGGGAGAACAAGTAATATCAATGGAGGATTACCCCTATACTGGCATGGACTTTATGGGAGATGCTAATTTTCCCTTACCACCCGATGCAACATGGGGAGCGATTGGTAAGATCGCAAATGATTTTTTGATTATATGATTTTTTTGGATTTTCAATATAATTATGAAAATGAACAAATGTTTTTGATAGGACAATTGACTTACAAATTTATTGATCATGTGACAGATATTGGACTAGTCAAACCTGAGAGCTTCCCAAGGCACATGCGTCGCGGAAGAGAGGTTGAGGATGCCACAAAAGACCCTGGGAGAATTCTCCATGCTATTCAGAGGAGCTTGGAGGGTTTGACCCGCCATGTCCCTATGGCTGCAATAGAGGACCTCCCTGAGTTAGTTAGCAAATGTGTGGTTGGTGTACCATGCAATTGGGTGTAGTTATTCCATTGTGTGGCCACAACCATAGTATTATTCCGTGACACCTATCCAGGGTAGGGCCCACAGGGATAGAATTTTTATGATGATCAAATGACTATAATATTTTTTGATGATAGACATGATCAGGCATAAGCCCTAATTTTTTAGGACATAATTATCCAATTTTTGTATATTTTTGAACACAAGTCTAATCTATATATATACAATGATTTTATGATGTGAATGTCTCATATATACAATGATGATTGATGTTTTTTGATATTTAATGTATTTAATGATTAATATGCCAATCAATTTATTGATTAGCTAATGAATTTGAAAACGAATGTTCTGAACGCGGAATGTGAATTTATGTAAGATAATTAAATGATCTTTGCAACAAACTCTCTCTAAAAAATGAATGATATAAAAATGGATCTTTGACACGATAGGTGTTGTTTAATTGTGAAACCACTAGTTGTAAATCCAAGTACACTACTAACAAACCAATACCAAGAGAAATTTCCTCCAAAAGTAGATTGATCACAACATTATATTCTACTACATTTTTCGAAGAAGGACCAATACATACACCCCTTGAGACTAGAAACTGACTGGATGGATAGTAGATTACCCAGGCTGTGGATGCAAGATTCCAGGTATGTCGACTAGTGCCATCGACAAAGCCAAAATGACTCATATCATCCATAAACACCTACCAAAGCAGATCAAAAACATCAAGGTCACACCAGAATCGATAGACAAATATGCACAAAAATACAATATATACAACCAAAGAAAATGCTAGGAATTTTCCTAGGCACAATACTTCTTAAGATAGACCCATTTCTCGACTCCTCCAGCTCGTTTCCATCGAAGTCAACCAAGGCATAAGCTACTGTCTTAAGGAATATTTTGACAATGAAAGATCCATACCACATGGATTTGAATTTTCCTACCCCCAAGGCATCCTTGTCCTGATCGTAGACCAAAACAAGGTCACCTTTAGAGAAAACCCTAGGTTTGACAACCTTATCATACTCAACCTTCACTCTTTTCTTATGGGCGTCGTTCATCATAGCTGCATCTCAATGCTGCTCATCGAGACGTTCTAGATAGGCAAGGCGTTCTTCGAGACTTGAAGTGTAAGGAAGAATCTCTACAGCTAGCTTAAGGGAAGGAATCTCACACTCAACAGGAAAGATCGATTCCAAACCATAAAATAGTTGGAAAGGAGTGAACCCGGTTGCAGTCTTAACTGACATCCGATATGCCCAAAGTGTAGGATACAACATGACATTCCAATTGGACCTAGATTTATTAATTTTCCTTTGAAGGATAACCTTTAAGGATTTATTCACGGCTTCGACCTATCCATTGGCCTGAGGATAATACAGAGACAAATTCTCCTCCTAGAAACCTAATTTAAGAGCCAATTCAACCATCATGGAGTTCTAAAAATGACTTCCATGGTCAGTGACAATCTCTTTGGGAATAACAAAGCGATAAATGACTTGGTTGAACAAAAACAGGGTTGTTGTTTTACCATCATTCGAGAAAGTAGACATAGCCTAGGCCCACTTGGTGAAGTGGTCCGCTACTATGATAATGTACTTGTGGCCTTTTGCTGAAGGCGGGTTACAAGTAGTAAAATAAATTCCCCACTTAGTGAATGGACAGACAATGATAACAAGAAAGAGTGGAGCTAGATGAGTGCGCATATTCCGAGTATAAACTTGACAAGCATGAAATTTTTTGACCGCCTCAACACAATCTTTGAAAATCGAGGGCCAAAAATATCTGGCACATAAAATATTTTTAGTTGTAGCAAGCCTAGATAAATTACCACCACAAGATCCACTGTGGCAATCATTTAACACAACCTTAGCTTCTTCGAGAGTCAAGCAACATCTAAGGATCAAGTCAACCCCGTGATGATAAAGAGTGTCACCGATAATAAGATAAATTTTTTCCAAGTGACGCAAATTTCGACACTCATCTTTCGAAAAAGCGAGGGGATACTTTGAAGTCTGGAGATAAACAATTAATATATCCCCGTACTAATTATCTTGTGAATAAATGAGGAAAATATGTTCATCAGGGAACGAATCCTCATAAATAATCTCATCTCCACAAGGAAACTCAAAGATCAAATCCGCAAATACCAAAGATTTCTTGGATTTGGTAGATAGGAATTTGAGATCGAACTCTTGAAAAATGATAATCCATCAATTGTATTTTCCCCCAATTACTCAGCTACTAAGAACAAATTGAAAATGATTGATTTCTGCCAAAACATAAGTTTTGCGAAGGAGAATGTAATGCCTGAGCCGCTGGACAACATGGACAACAGCCAAAGCTAACTTCTCAATGGGAGAGTATCACAGTTCAAGACCTACTAATCCTAGACTTAGGTAATAACTAACTTGCTCACAAAGAGCATCATCCTCCTGAACCAGAACCATATTAATAGTAGATTCTTCCATGGCGAGATACAAAAGGAAGTCTCTGCTATAATCAAGTGGACTCAATAAAGGAGTAGAGGTAAATGTTTTTTTCAAAGCATCGAACGAGTGTTGAGAAAAGTCATCCCAAAAGAATGGAATTCTCTTCCTTAACAATCTTATAAATCCTTTCTTCACCTCAGCGTAGTTAACGATGAATATCCTCAAGAAATTGGATTTTCCTTGAAGACTTTGAAGTTGACGAATAGAAGACGGGGGAGGTAACTGAAGTATTGCCTCAACCTTGAAGGGATCTACTTGAATCCCTTCAGTAGACATGATGAATCCCAACAACTAACTGGATGTGACGGCAAAAAGACACTTTTAGGGTTCAACCAGATTTTATAATAACGACATCTTTCAAAAATCTGTTGAAGATGAGAGGGATAATCAATTCTCTTTCGAGAACTAGTAGCTAAATGATACGAATAAGCTTTGATGATATGCTTGATATCTTGGAAGGCATAAGACATAGCCCGCTGGAAAGTAGCTCTAGAATTTTTAAGACCAAAAGGCATCTTTTTGTATGCAAATGTACCCTAGGGGAAAATAAAAGCAGTCTTGTGTTGATCTTTAGGACAGATGGTAATCTAATTATATCTCGAGAAACAGTCCATGAAGGAGAAAATCTCATTCCCTGCACACTCATCAATCATTTTAGCAATAAATGGTGTGGGGTATTTGTCCTTTAGACATGCCTTATTCAAATCCCTGAAATCAATGTAGACACAGATCATTCCTTGTTTCTTGTCCATGGGCACTAGATTCGAAACACACTTAGTTAACGAAACGGGGTATATGAAACTTGCCTTAAGCAGCTTCTCAACCTCGGCCTTGATAGCTGCGACTTTCCTAGGGTTGACCGGACGAAGCTTCTACTGTATAGGTTTAACATTCTTGTAAGTCTTGATCTCATGCTGGACAATAGATGGATCAATTCTAGTCATTTCCTCATAATACCAAGCAAACACATCATGAAAATCTTCAAAGAGATCAATATAAGTTTGAATCTCTTCAGGGGAATATTCAACTCCAATGAAAACATTCTCTATAACATTGGGATTCCTAAAATTGTTCACTGGGATAGTCTCAAAAATGACATTCATGTTCCCTTCAACATAAACGTGTGCTAGATCCAAAGGGTTCAAGACCGGGTGAACAGAATTGAAAGACGATGGGCTAGACATTCTTGAATCAACTTCTCGCACATCGGGTAGAAAATAAGACCGATGATACAAATAATCCTGCAGTATTTCCACACAAGTCATTACCTTAAGGATAGCCTCTTCAGATGGTTAAACAATATCAAGGTAGTTTTGAGCATAAGATGAATTATGTGTCCAAGCCAGAGCCACATCTCCATCCAAATCCTCGGGTGAAAGAGAAACTAGAATGGAATCTGCAGAGTCAACAATAGACTGATAATCAATCTCTGATGCAGATATAGGGAATTCCATTTCATTGACTTGACCTTCTTCTAATGTGGTAGTAGGATAAGGAAAGGTCCAAGGGTCCAAAAAATAATGAGTTCAGAAGAACTCTCTTCGAGTAGGGGCCCTGGAGGATGAGATAGCATTAATATGAATGGAAGGAGGCAAAATATCAAAGGTACCCATCAATGAGGTATACATTATGACCCTTAAATTCTCCACAGGTTGCTTGGCATCATTCACCAAGGGTACAATAGAATCAGAAGATGCATTTGGATCTATCGGAGAATAGTCCATCTGATCAAAAGTGACAATCCTCCCTTCATGGGGGAAAAACAAGATAAAAAATAATGATTAAGCAATAACATCCATCTCATAAATCCAATTCTGCCCCAATAGAAGGTTGTAGTCCAAATTTGCATCAACTATCTCGACTTCAATATTGACAATTTTATCCCCAACAAAGATGGGAAAAGCCGGAACAATGCCATGTGGCCTATGAGAACAGACGTAAAATGCAGTGAGAAGAGTATGTGAAGGCACAAATTGAGGAGATCCAATGAATTTCCAACATGAGATAGACATGACACATGTGGAAGCGTCCTCATCAACTACCATTCGAAAAATATTGATTTTCTGATATACATATTTGATTTGAAAAGCCATGTGATGAGGAAGTATATTCTTAAGATTTGACATATCAAATGTGATCATAAGAGAGTTCTTTAGATCAATTTCCTTGATCGCAGTGAGAAACGCACTATTTTTTGCTGGGCACGACTGGAGTACCTCCAACACAAACATAACACAAGGAATCTGAGCCAGATCTTCTATAATGGAGTAGTTCTGGGCTGCCTTGGCTTTAGGGTTGATTTTTGAATGTTTAGCATAACCTTTTAGCATGCAAGGTATAGGCTCGACTGTGGGCCTCTCTATATGGAGTGGCTCAAGTATCAAGAACACCCTTAGCGTTCGAAGACTGAGATTCACCATAATCACATGATCTCATAGCGACATCAATGTGAGAACTCATCATATATAAATTTGAGGAATTTTCTCCTTCCTGGTTGCCCCCAGCGGGAGCTCTAGTAGTAACATTTGCACCAACAAGCATTTGCTGCCCTTGGGGAAAATGGTTAGTCAGGACAGCCTGGGAAATAGAGGAACCTTGCTGAGCTAACAAGCACTGAGCATCCTGAATCTTTGGGAAGATATGGGTGAGATGGTCTCCAGTGCATAACTTGCATGGAAACTTCACTTTCTTCTTTGCCTCTCTCTTACCCTCTCCAACATTATCATTGGATCTGTTCACATTACCCTTCCCATCCTTATCTTTCTTCTTGTTATTATTTTGTCCCTTCTTCTTTCGATCGGATTGTTGATTTCCTTTAGGGTTAGAAGTTTGAACATCATTAATAGTTAAGGGATGGGAAGGAGTAGACAACGAAGATTTAGCCTAAATAGAAGGAGCAAATTTTAGAGACAACTGCCATAGTTGATTCAAAAGGTTAGTTGTGCCACTATCAATTGTACCGACAAGCCCGTTAGAATGAAGATCTACCTTTGGTTTGGCTAAATATACTTTGGAATGAGGAGCATCCAACAAACTCTTATTAAGAATCCCAGACTGAGAATAGATTAGTTCCAATTGCTAGGCCCTAAAGATAGCCTGCTCCTCAGAAAAATCCCAAAAAGAGATACATCCTTTGAGATTATGGCTGTAAGGATTTAAGGAACCATTCGAGAAGGAATTCATTGACCCTCTTTGATGAACTTTCAAGGTCAAGAATATTGAAAAACTTGGCTCATCGGGGCTTCCAAAATATAAGCTGTGAAGTAATGAACCATCCTATGGACCAATCACCATATGTCAGATATTTCACTTTAGGATATTTGTCAGTTGCTAGGAAGATAGTATAGATACTGAATGCAATCAAAAGTTGATTAAACAACTCGACCCGTTTCACACACATGGATCTCAAACTGTAACCTGTAGCCATTGTTCAGGGGTTTTGAGCGCTAAGAGAAAAAAAACCATAAAAATATATAAAAAAAATCAAAATAGTGATGTGTTTGAGGGTTTCCGAGCACTAAGAACCACTAATATGATTTATGCAACACTGTTCAATAATTGGTTCTGCACTTTTTACAAACAATTTTTATTTTATTTTTTATAACTACAGAATCTTGTCTACCGCCTTTGTTGCAACATAATTTTTTCTCATCTTGGTTCATCTTTGTATTAGAGTTTCTCATCTTCATAAATTAGTTGTTAGAGGGCTCAATTCCAACAAACTTGTATTAACATATTGAGTTGACTAGATTCGATATGTTTAAAATACAAACTCTAAATAAATTTAAACCATAATTCATTTCACATTGACTTCACATCGACAACAAAGAACAAAAATTAATCAGATCTGGGCCGTTAGTGTAAATTTGCTGGAGAACATATCCAGTCAAAGCCATGCTGGGTGAGGAATTGAATAAACTGTAAAGTTGACAAAGCAACCTCTGTGATTTCCTGACAACATACAATAACTCCGGAACCGTGCTTCTTGTAACCTTCAATTTGGATGTTCTTAATAGATTCCCTAAGAAGGTTCATTAGTGTTAACACTGGAAAATCATACAGCAGAAGATGACATTAATTAATGTCAAGCCTAAGGATTTACAGGGTAGGAACACATTATGGAATCAAGAAGTATTTAAAATCTCTAAGGTTTTGAGAAAATCAGATTTGAACTAGTCTTGCATGCTAAAATGCATGCTTAATCCTTCGAGAAGAGTGCCTTCTACACGGCCTTTTGCCCGATAAGCGCACATTCCTGGAAATGGAAAAATGTCGCTTTCCGGGACCACACAAAGCAAAGGACAATTACTCCTTATATGAAACCGCCTAAGGACAACCACCAACGCCTCCTTAGACACTATGTGAGCACACAATCGAATCGTACCTCTCCCTTGGGTCACCATCCATCATGTACCGAGGGAGGGAAGGAGGATTTTAAATCCCCTATATAAAGCCACCAAGAGATGAAGAATGGGTGATCACATTGTTATGTTAGCCAGAATTTCCCAAGCAATACTAACAGTGTGTGACCCAAAGCTGGAGATAGAGGGGAATCGATTATTGGCCACCCAACAATCCTAGTCCATCATAGTGGAGAGAGAGGGAGACTGCATCAGAGGCAGAGCTTGGAAACCAACATCCTTGCATTGGGACCTAGAACCATTGTCTAGGGGCCCTTTGGAATGTGGGTAAAATTTCTTCTCCATATCAAACATTTAATAAGAAGAGGCCTTTGAGCCATCGTTTGCATTATTATCATTTTGACTCTCTTCGATAGCTTCTGCATATTTTTGTTTTAGTTTTAGTTTACTTTGAGCATACATTCACATATTTTTCCCTCTAGATTATATGCTTTTGAGCTCCACCACTTTTTTCCTGTTACCAATAGTTTATAGGGGTAGAACACACTCCTTGAACTGGTGCGATTTCGTACACCCGTGCGTCAAATCCACCACAATAGGATTTATGACTCCACTAACAGTTTACAAGTTTATGTGGTTGTGCCATCTCTTGCAGGAGACCTTTGTCTAAATTGGCGAGTGGAGATGATAGTCCTCTGATCCATCTTACAGTCCTTATATTCACTTGGAGTGACAAACTGAAGAAGGCAGCTCCTAATATTTTTACTTGCAAGATTTTTTCGCACAGTTTTTTCTCACAGACATGCATTGCACACGTTCAGGACTGACCTGTGCACAAGAGAGCGCACCTGTCAGAGCCTTTTCCGCGCAAATTGCAGAATGAGATTTTTCTCCCTATATTCTTCATTTTTCTACTTGTAAGTGTGCTGGGTAGCCCTTAATGTATTTTCCAGCAATTCTGTTGATACCCCACAGCTTCTGAGAACTTACTTTTAGATGCATTCTATAGGCTTAGATTTAGTTTTCTTTTGAGTTGGTTTTTGCAAAAAACTTCACATAGTTTAAGTAGGGGGAAAATTAACCATTTCAATCCGAACGATTTATGTTTTGAAAATTATGGCATGCACACTTAGATAAACTAGTCTGAGTAAGTGGCCCAAGACCACACTTGCATAAGCTAGTTTATTTTCTAGTGTATATTGTTTAGTTTAGTTTAATTTTTGCATTAGAGATTGCGGGACTAGGAACAAATTGTCGATTAGAGCAAGTAATCTCTGCTACTTTTGCACCATTCGGTAACCCTAGGCAAGCATATGAGTGTTCTATATTTACAATTCACCATCTCCCTTTAGTTAGTCACATAGATTAACTAGGAAAATTTGAAAGCGGCCCTTTATCCGCAAATGTTTTCCATTTGAGCAAGGAACAATGTCACATAGTTTAACTAGGGGAATTTTGTAAAGGATCACCGATATCCATATGTTCAAACTATGATATTGTTCACAATACCCTCACACACACTCACCCACTAAGCAAAGGAAGACATCTAAAACTAACTTAACCAAACTCAATAAATTCTCCCCACAGGGGCCACAAAAGAATTTATAGTTTAAGTTAGGATCAACGGCGTAGGCATCCAATAAGCCGCCTTGATCACACTTCATATTGAAACATAGAAGTTGTGTTTTTAGGGAGATTCAAATCCACCTATCAGCCCATGGCAAAGAAAACTCAAGTGCGACAGAGACCCGATTCAGAGGGGATTAGGCTTAGGTGCAATGCGTGCGGTATCAGTTGGGGCTACCTAACCCGATTGATACTCGGTACTATTAGCTGACTACCAAGAAGCCCAGGACTCGAACGCTCACGTGGGATGGTGGTTCTTAGTGGCCAAACATTAGGGAATCCTTTACCCTATAAGTGACGGTGTAGGCAAGCGCCAAACCCTCTACCCTTACCTTGGTGGACTCTCTTTGGCTGACTAGGGGTGGCGCCAGCCCTTACGGGACGTTGTGCCAGCACTCACAAGAAGTCTTCTCAAGGCCCAGTTACTTTTGAGTGTGTGAGGATGCATAGGTCTTCTAGGATTTTGAGTATCACGTGCAAAAAAAACAAAAAACCATCTTCTTTTCTTGATTTATTACATAGATTAAGTTAAAGGGAAAATTCATTTCATTTTCTCTTTGTTTATCTATGTGGCCATAAATTTGTTGTGATCATAGGCTCTATCCTCTGAAATTTTTCCAAAACCTAACTTTGTCGACACTCGAACGATCCCAACGGAACCTCGTCGATCCAAGTGTCTTTTGGACCTCCCCCATTACAGGGAGTGGTTCCAAGTCTTTTGCCATTCAGGCATTAAATACGGAACACTGCCACCGTCATTGGTTCATCCTTCATTGGAGCAACCATAATTGGGAACCCTCGTTGGTCTCCCAACACCACACCACACACCACTCCTCCCTCGACCCCCAGGGGGCAGAGGAGTGCGTCCCATACGGGAATCCAGTTGAATGCACATCAGGGTACGTCACAGACTAACCCTCATTCTAACCAGAACTTCGTGTCTTCACCCATGTCAATGGAATCAACCTCCCAATCACCTTTCTTAGTAGCGTTGAATCTACACGATTTAACCAAGCTAACGAATGACCCCATCGCACACGATCCGTCATGGCCTCCCATGCCCAAGAAGCTCCCTTCGGATATACCAAAGTTCGAAGGCAAGCAAGCGGAAGAGCCAAGTAATCATGTAATGACCTTTCACCTGTGGTGCTCATCGAATAGTATCATCGACGACACTATTTGATTGAGGCTATTTCAACGCACTCTTACAGGAGTGGCTGTGAAGTGGTACGTGGAGCAACCTCCTACTTCACATGGAACCTTTAGCACCCTCACTATAGCGTTCCTCACTTATTTTTAGTTACCCATTCACCATGATTCAGGAATGGAGTTACTGACTCATTTTAGACAAACCCCCGCCATCCATATCTCTGACCATCGTCATGAATGGAGGCAGTGTCACAGTTTATGTAAAGCTAAACTCGACAATCGGGTCCTTTTAGATTTAATATTGAAAACTCTGACGGTGGAGATTTGAAAGGATGTGGCGTAGCAATACCCCACTTCCGAAGAGGACGCAATCAGTAAAGCCCAGAAGCTTGAACTGATTTATACACAGTCAAGATACATTTACAATATCCTGCCTAACGCCCCGTGCCTACAAACTTATCAAGAATTTCCAAGCATGTCGAACTCTGTAGACAGATTAATTGGGTCAATGACCCAAGGTTACCTAGGTAATAGTAGTCAAAATCCTGGTTATGCACATAATTCTACCTAGAACATGTCTTAACCTAGATTTCAAAGTCATCATATGCCTCAACAAGATTTGACTAATACGGCGCAAGCGTATCACCATGGAGGACCCTATCCTCTGGCTGAGGGGACCCAGTATGCAGGAAAAAACACTGTCGGAAGAACTCCCCCCCAACGGCTAGGTGCAAACAAGGGACAACGTTATGCTCAGTCCCAATAACATGACACACCTACACAAACCAATGCACAGGTGAATTTTGTGCAGCCGTCCCAGAATCAACCACACTCGTATAACCAGGAGAACTACCCTCCTAACTTGGTTAAGAAAAAATAAAAAAAAACCAAGCCAAAAGGGAATCCTGGACAAGGGCGCAACAACCAACAGTTCCCACCACGATCCCAGGCTGGAGGCAACTCCAGCAGGAATCAAAACCTAGAGCCAAGCAATGCCCAATGGCAAGGAAAAAGGCCACCTCTGTGAACAAACCATTCTTGTTCAATATGTGGTGAGTATGGGCACTATACTCACCACTGTCCTGATCTACCTGAGCTAAAAAAGCTTTAGAGTAACTAAGGACAAGGAAGATCTTCCCAGCAACTCGATGTTATGCAAGAACCTTTCCCCCACCAAGGGATGGTCAACACTCAGCAACAAAACCCATACGATTCTAGGAAAAGCAGCCATGAAATCTACATGACTAGGGAAGAGTTGTTTTTCCAAACAAGGAATCGAAGTTACGACACCCCACCAGACACCACTACGTCAGGGGCTAGTAATAGTGCACTGACTGCACCTTTGACCATTTCAAAGATGCCTATAGAACCATTGCCAAAGATGGAAAAAGGACCTAATAGGCAAGTAGTTAAATACTCCAAAGCGGCCCATAATTATAGCGTCGTCGATGATTTAACTCAATCACTCGCTGCTATTTCCACGTTGGAAGTACCAGAGTCATGCCCAAAGCAACGGAAAGCCCTACTTTCTGTGTTAGGTGCTATCGACCCTACCAATACGCGCATGATGACTTTTGACTTAGACAAAGCCACCCCTAGGCTTCCCTCCATGGTCGCCTTCCAGATACCAGTATCGGTGTAGAATATCACTATTCACTGATGTGTCGTTGGCGAGGGTGCATAGACATGCATCATGTCAAAAAATGTTTGGCATAAGTTGGGTTCTCTCGAACTAAAACCCTCGGTCATAATGCTTCGAGCCTACGATGGTTGTCCCTCGACCCCCATCAGCCTCTACCAAAATGTCCCAGTCTATTTAGTCGGCAAGACAGTCCACATAGACATTGAAGCCTTGGACGCTCACTTGGATTACAATATACTTCTCGGGCGGAGTTATATGTACGTCATTTCCGCCATAGCCTCCTCCGTCTTCCGCATTATGTTGTTCCCCCACGAGGATCACATCATTACTGTAAACCAGTTGACACACAGCGAGAAGCGTCCCCTAACCAACATGGATGTAATTCCACCCTATGTAGATATAGCCGCAGATGGTCTTTCACGGTATCAAGAATATGGCCCTGGCCAATTCAAACCATCGTCCATCCTAGGATCATTCCTAGGAGATCCTCCCATTATCCCTGAGGCATCACTCAATGCCACAGGGGCCCTAGTGTGCATGATGTCCACATCAAGCACTGAGGTTAGTCAGGACATGAACGACACCGAGGCATCGGCCACGATAGCCTCTCTAGCCTATGCCCCCTCCCAAACCCGTTTCCTCTACCCCCCAGCTAGCTTCATCTCCTAGTAGGTTTTGGCAACATTGGTGTTACCCAACATATTGTTGGCATTCCCAGTTTGGAACCTCATTCCCCCTTCCAGAACAGGAGCCACCAACGTTACTGCCATAAGGTTAAAGCCCCTCAATTCCGAGGAGCCACAACCTACCCAAGAAACAGTCGAGACCACCCCTACAAAGGAAGTTCCCATTGCGAAACTGGTGATCACGGCCAATAAAACCTTAAATAGAGGAAAGAAGATGGTGACCCCTGCCATTCAATGGGAACCACCAGTTTGTGCCATATGCGATGTTATAGGCCATCATACCCATATATGTCCGGAGTTGGACAACTTAAAACCACTCCTCAGCTTCGAAGCAAACATCTCGATGCCACGTTCCCGTAAAAATGAACCTACCACCAAAGGTAAAGGTAAAGCACTACGTACCAATCATGCATGCACTCTCTGTGGCAACTATGGACACTATACCCACTGTTGTCCAGAGATCCGGCGATATAGGGATGCCTTACATGCGATCGAGTGATCCTACCAAGAGGATCCCACCGCCCAATTTGTCGAAGATGGACCTCATGTCATCTTGTACATGTAGGAGGAACAACACTCACCAGAAAGACAACCATTTGTCTCTCCTTCCCCCAAGCCACCATACACCAAACAGGGTAAGGGGAACCTGGTTGCCTCATCCTCTTGAGTTATTATGCGCATTGATTATTGCAGATGGTTTGATCGGGTCTTTGACCCAAGGTAACCTAGGCAACAGTAATCTGTATTCGGGGAGTGACCATGCACGTTGATTCTGTAGATGGCTTGATCGGGTCTTTGACCCAAGATCTCCTAGGCAATAGTAACACCCATGATACTCGGAGAGTTACCAGGTAGGTAGATTTTGCAGATGGCTTGATCGGGTCTTTGACCCAAGATCTCCTAGGCAACAATAACACCCATGGCACTCAGGAAGTTACCACGTAGGTAGATTCTGCAGATGGATTGATCAGGTCTTTGACCCAAGATCCCCTAGGCAGTAGTAGTACCATGCGCATCAATTATGCAGATGGCTTGATGGGGTATTTTTCCCAAGATAACCTAGGCAGCAGTAGCACCATGCACATCGATTTTGCAGACTGTTTGATCGGGTCTTTGGCCCAAGGACACCTAGGCAACAGTAATTAATACCCTAGATACTCATACGATTCTACTTAGAACGTATCACAACCTAGCTATCATGAAAGTCACCCTGGCACTCATATACCAACCAGGGACAAGGGAACCGATATCCCCCATTCCCCACACAGAATGGACCAATGGCACAACGTAATGCGCTGGTCAATCTAGTGCAACCCTTCCTAGGCTCATCAACAACCATACAACCAGGAGAATTATGAAAATCCTCTAAATGCTGCAAAAAGAAGCTGAGGAACAAACAAAAGGGAGATCCTGGATAGGGGGCAATAACCGGAAATGCCTCCCTGATCTCAGTCTGGGGGAAAACCTAGATGAAATCAAAACTAGGACCTAAGTAACAACTCCGAAGGAAAAATTGGAGCTTAGAGTATCTGATCACCAGACCGAAAGTAGCATTGTGGTCAACACTCCATAAAAAATAGAGGTGATGCCACACATTTGCACTCCTGAAAAAATAAATTTTCAGTGCCAGTAGGTATGCCCTCTCTCATCTTCCTTTTAAAAGCTCATGCCTTTCAATAATATTTGATGAAAAGAAGATGCTTTCACTTGAGGTAGTTGTTTTTGCAGGAAGAACCCGAAAAACATTTACAACACCATCCACTGAAGGTCCCAGAGTAGGTATCATTCTACCCTCAGCATGATATATTCCCAGAAAAATATGCATATCCTGACATCATTTCTCCATCAGAAATAAACCATAGGGTCCTCATACCTGACTGCGTTTATCATCACCTCACCCTGCACATCATAAACTTCCGCGTTGGTCGGTAGAGCCTCCCCTCCATGGTGCCCGTCACCCAAAGTAGACCATATATCACAACACAAGTGATGCCATGGCCATACCATTTCAGTCCGGGAAGCACCTTGTGCCCATCCATTCATCATGCATAAGGTCAAGTTTACCATTCAAACTCAAACCCCCTTCCCAGACAACCAGGTTGTACAAGCAGATTGAAAGTGCACCTCTGCGGATCACATTTG
This sequence comes from Pinus albicaulis, assembly GCA_034641835.2. NCBI lineage: Eukaryota > Viridiplantae > Streptophyta > Pinopsida > Pinales > Pinaceae > Pinus > Pinus albicaulis. The sequence continues at coordinate 1,252,923,312 of CM076570.1, read as the reverse complement.
GCCCACCATACCTCCATCAACATAATCCCATTTGCGACTCTTCTTCATCCGCTTCATCAACCCCGCACATGAGACCAACCAATGGGACCCCCACCCCTAGAAAAACATCTTCCTCACACCTTCAGTGAGTGAACCCTTTCATGTTTTGGAGTACCCATCTCTGTGTTTCATATAAACCAAACATCATTATTTTATTCTTTTGGTAAGTGTAGAAAGACCACAAACGATGCGCTTCGCTGCTTCACCCTCATATTTCATCTTTCCCCCATGGAAATAGTCCCTCATTACCCTTGGTCAAAATATTTCACCCCCACACACGCACCATCCCGACATTCATAGCCAATTCACACCTCGCCCTGGAAGTCCTACCAACTCTAAGGATTTCCCCTTCAGAAATAACTATGACTACTGCCAAGCTGCTAAAGTATACTCCGACCTCCGGCCACTGAATTTGCATCATCCATTTTCAGTAACCTCTCACCAACATGCCTATGTTAAACCCATCACATCTAGGTTCCTAACCCCTCAGGTCAGTGACCCATGGTTCGGTTAAGGCTTCCTTTTTGTCGACCTCGACACCTCTTTTCCAAAAAGGAAATGGTACCTTGGATCACCCCTCCCCATGAAAAGGGGTATCCTTGGGTGGCACTGTGGGAGACATTATTGTCCACAGATGTCATCGATCCTCCTGACATTCAACTACAGAAAAAGCTTTCATGTCAATATGGTATCGTACCTTACAACTATTGCACTTTGATAAGATTCGTCAAAGACCCATGCCTCCAAAGCGTCTTTGTCAACAATGCTTACACAGGAAGGTCCCAACCAGTACACATGCGTACATTGCATAGTTATATGCCATACCAAGGTTACGAGTATGGGTACCACGTTCCACCTATCGTCAAAGAAACAACTCCCTGAGGGCATCAGCAGTCATCGTCAACAATCGCCAGCATCACTACCACAATAGTGATGCAGACATCACATGTATCTGTCAATTTTGTTTAACTAACCATAGCATCATGAGCATGGCACACGCCCGCCTTGTTGAAAATTTGTATATATGTTGTATATTTTGTTTGCTTGTAGGGGCCCCTTAGGCCATGGTCATCTCAGAAACGGTGCAAGGTGTTGTCAATTCCAAGATTCATGCAGGCCTCTCTCTCTCTCTCTCTGCGCACGATACATAAAAGAAAATATAATGTATTTCGGCTATATAGTCCTTCCTAGACCTCACACATAAGGGGGAAACTGTTAACACTGGAAAATCGTACAATAGAAGATGACATTAATTAATGTCAAGCCTAAGTATTTACAAGGCAAGAACACATTATGGAATTGAGAAGCATTTAAAATCTCTAAGGTTTTGAGAAAATTAGATTTGAACTAGTCTTAAGTGCTAAAATGCGCACTTAATCCTTCGAGAAGAGTGCCTTCTACGCGCCCTTTTGCCCGATAAGAGCGCATTCCTGGAAATGGAAAAATTCCGCTTTCCAGGACCACACAAAGCAAAGGACAATTACTCCTTATATGAAGCCGCCTAAGGACAGCCACCTGCGCCTCCTTAGACACTATGTGAGCACACAAAGGAATATTTGGAGCACACAATGGAATCATACCTCTCCCTTGGGTCACCATCCATCATGTACCAAGGGAGGGAAGGAGGATTTTAAATCCCCTATATAAAGCCACCAAGAGATGAAGAATGGGTGATCACATTGTTATTCTAGCCAACATTTCCCAAGAAATACCAGCAGTGTGTGACCCGGAGCTAGAGATAGAGGGGACTCGATTATTGGCCACCAAAAATCCTAGTCCATCATAGCGGAGAGAGAGGGATACTGCATTAGAGGTAGAGCTTGGAAACCAACATCCTTGCATCGGGACCTAGAACCATTGTCTAGGGGCCCTTTGGCAAGTGGGTAAAATTTCTTCTCCATATAAAACATTTAATAAGAAGAGGCCTTTGAGCCATCATTTGCATTATTATCATTTTGACTCTCTTCAATAGCTTCTGCATATTTGTGTTTTAGTTTTTTTTTACTTTAAGCATACGTTGGCATATTTTTACTCTATATTATATGCTTTTGAGCTCCACCACTTTCTGCCTGTTACCAATCGTTTATAGGGGTAGACCACACCCCTTAAACTGGTGCGATTTCGTACACCCGTGCATCAAATCCACCACAACAATTAGGATTCACAAATTTTCTTTTGAGTTCACATAACGCATCATGACTGCAACATTTGAGTGATCCAATAAAATATCTCCAGGTACCTTCAAAACTTTCCACCTTGGAATGTAATTTAGAGACTCCAATAGATCCTTGTTCTATTCCTCCAAAAACCTATCATAATTCCAATCATAATTCGTGTTTAGAAAATTGGCTATAGTTGTTTTATGTCTTAAAGGTGGGTGTATCATCTGATGCACTGTCAAAATTTGGAAACTGTATATCACCCAAGAATTTATTTATATTATCAGACTCCAAAATGTACCTTGCAATACTTTGATGGCATATATAGTCCCTCAAGGTTGAACCATAATGAAAATCTATGTTCGTGTTCTCATATCCTCCTGAGATGCTTCCTGTAGCTATTCTGGCATACATGTTGTCACCAACGAGCATGGCATGGTCGTTGGACCTTATCAACATGTTCTTGGGCTAGCCAATAACCAATACATTGATTCATCGCCCATTGGCACCTCATGTTTATTCAGAGTGTCAAAAAGTATTAGAGGTCATCGTGATTGCAAATCTGATGGCGACAAGGCTCCAGTATTCATATCACTATATATGATCCTTCCCAATCCACGCGGTCACCACGTCCTCTAGGTATTAATGCGATTTCTTCCAACGAAAACAATTGCTGCTTCTCATAGGAAAGTATTGGACATACACAAATTCAACTACAAAAACCACTAAATGAACACTCATAGAAAATCAATCATTCTTCTATCCTAACATACAGGATTGGTTGCCATGATTCTCACATCTCAATTGAGGGATTCAAGCCCATACAAGCTTTGATACCAACAAAGAAAATGGATGGGAAACCATAACACAAAATAATTCACACGAAGTGATTTTTGTATTACAAATCAATACCAAAATACAAGCCACATAAATAATACTTATGAGCTCCAATATATTCCAAATTAGGACATTGCTTGTTGATAAAATATCTCAACAACCCACCCAACCAACAAACTAAATCTACCCATATTCTAATCTAAGATTATTTTCCAAATTCAACATACCAACCAAAGATATTGGTTAGACTTTAGACGGACAAAATCCAATGATTAAAAAAGAAGTAACATCACTCCTCCTCCCTTTAGAAGAAATAATTAAATATTAAAAAAATAATTCCAAACACATTTTAAAAATAAAGCTTATTTGTCCATGGAGCCTTGGATAGACAATGATCGGTACTCTGTTAAGACACTCCTTGATGGGAAGTCACCTATTTAATTCCCCACCCCTCCAATTAGAGTAATATATTGGACATAATGATGATGTAATCCCACCCAAACTTACAAAATAAATAAAACTTATTTAAATAATAAATTAAAATCTCTATAATAAAAAATTCAATAAATTCAAAATAATCTAAAACATAGTAATAATAACACAATCACAAATATAAAACATAATAATAATGACACATTCACACATCTAAAACATAATAATAATGACAGTGCATAGAAAATTAAATTTATTTGGAAAAATTAGCTAATTAGAATTTCTATATTAAAAAGTTAAATAAATTCATATAAAAAGAGTAATCTAAAACATAATAATGATAACACATTCATGTTATATAGAAAATTAACTTTGAAGGTTTTTAACAAGAAATATTATATATATATATTTTTTTTAAACTTAACTATTTATCATATAAATATTTAAATATTATAATTTCAATTAATTATAATTTATTAACTTTAATTATATTATATTGTATCTATAATTTTTTTAATTAAAATTCATCTTTATTAAATTGACTAAATTTATTAAATATCTATAAAATATATGTCCACCATATAAAAATTCATATTAGAACTAAAGCCTCCTACATATCATTTCACATAACATATATCTTCATCCTCATATTTTCATAGGGTGAAGCATATAAGGGAAATAAGCGGTGTGGGTTTTTTTTGAAAATTAATAAAATATAAAATATTTTCTTTGTATAATTATATTATATATTATCTATTTATTATATTAATGGAATAGTATAATTAATATTTATTAATAAAAATTTTATAATTATAAATTTTTTTAACATTGGATTTAAAATTATATATATATATATATATATATATATATATATATATATATATATATATATATATATATATATATATATATTTACAGATTTAAAATTTTATATTTTCTTTTTTTAAATAATAATTTTTTATTATAATATTAATTAAAAATTTTAAAATAATTAATTAACTAATTTATTAATGGCTAGTTTTAAACAACTAGTTTAATGGTTAGTTTTAACGATTAATTTTCAATGACTAATTCTAGGTAATGATGCATCCACACTATTTATTTAAGAAGATCCATAGGATTTTTCACCTTGTGGTGAGGATGAACCACATTAGTTGGTTCAAAACCAAATCTTAATGATATGATTAATTCGAAAGACATTTATCTAAAATATAAAATATTTTAGAAAATAAAATAACTCATTAAATAAATATAGTTTTACTAATTTAAAAAATAATATTATAGTAAATATTTTAAAAATTAAATAAAAATAATTTATGTTGAGTTTTTTTAGAACATTGTGTAGTATTGTTGAGGTGTTTGACGTTTTGGGCCAAATAGTTCACTCATATTGAACGATAAAATGCTAAATTATTGATATGAAGATTGCTAGACGTAAAATAAACAGATAAAAAATGTTATAGAGATGTAAATGTGAACAATATATTAATAATTATTAATTTTAGAGAGGAAAGACAAATTAGAATAAATAAGGCCAATAATAAGAATAAAGTTAATAGAATTAGCATAATTTAAATTACTAAGGAATTATATTATGAATAATAAAATGAAGCTAAGAGAATAGTCAAATTGACCTTAAATTATTAAATGGTCTTATGGAGTTGTAAAGGGGATGTCAAATAAGATTTAATTATATGAAAATTACCAAGGTTAACAATGAATTTAATTAAAAGGCTTGAATTAAAAGATTTGGTGAAAGTGACAATAAATTAATAATATTTTATTTATTTTAATTTGGTCAAATTAATTAAAGTAACATGCATTAGGGGAATTTTGAGGTCTAGAATGGGCCTCCTAAGGAAATAATAAAATAATAGCTATACCAATAAAATAATATTTATGAATTTGAAATTCACTTTTTGCACCGAAATCCATATAACCACAGTTAAATTCAATTCAAAAGTTGTACCAAAATAAAATTAACAAAAAAATTGTATTGATGTGACTATAAATAAGAATGAGTTTTTCAAGAAAAAGTCATTATCATTGAAAAATTAATGCATTTGTCCTTTATACTTAAATAACTTAAAATAAAATATAAATATAAATATATAAATTCTTAATTATATTATATGCTATTAATTAAAATTTATATTACTTAAATTGTATAATAACATGTAATTAATATACTATATAAAAATAATATAATATAATAAATGTATAGAGATATGCATTGTTTCTTTCAAGAAATATGAAATGACAATAACATTATTTTATTCAAAAGGTGTGAAATGACATTTATTATGAGTACTTTACTTTGACTTTAAAAGTACTTAGAGCATTACCATGGTTAACCATGAGTTTTTATCCACCATTGAGAATGTGACAAGTAAGTACCTTTAACTCAAGAGATGCCACCTCAACCATTTGGGATGATGTCATCCCCTAAAATGTGATTGGTTCTCATAAAGTGAATTTTGATTGTATATTTTCTTTAGGAGGCCCATTTTAGACCTCAAAATTCCCCTAATGATTGATATTAAAATTAGCAATTATTAGAGCATAGACACCTCTTCCAGGATTGCACCCTGAATGAACCAAAGTAAGAATCTAAAGATTCTGGAGCCACAAATGAAAAAGGATTCACCAAGATCAAATCCAAAAAGTGTCACAACAAAAAGTTTGGCTCCTCAATAGGCCCTAAATGCTAGGTGACCAACACTAACTTCAAAGTGTTGGGAGACCTTCTAGAGGAATCTACCAACTTTGTGTAAGAACTTATCATGGAAGGCCATCCTGAAAATTCTGCCAAATAGTCCAATGAAGAATGCAAGAAAGGCAAGGCCGAATATACCCAAGATGATTAGCTAGTGCATTTGAATCAACAACAAGAGGAGGACACACCTATGATAGAGAAGGAATATTTTACTAACATTGAATGGCTAGGTATGATGGCCCTCGAAGACGCATTTCGTTGTAATGAATTGAACACCATTCGCCCCAAGCATATCAACCTCCTAGCCATTTCTCTTCAAAAAGATAAAACATCACAATAGTTAGGCGTACAAATCATCACCACCAAAGACAATAATAAAAGCAACAAATAATTTAATAAAAGAGGGATAAAATCGACGCTTCAATGCATTAATACCCTAGGAAGAAAGGTGGCAGAATATGGGAAATATAAGTAGATCACCGAAATATACACCTCCCAAAACATGTTTTATCATGAAGGTAATTTCCTAGAACATAAGGGGCCTTAACAACCCCTCAAAGAAATGCATTACTCGTCGGAAGATCCAATAAGACCTCCCATAAATTTTACTTATTCAAGAAACCAAATGCTCTTGCTTAGATTTTGAATATATAATGTCTAGATTATGGAAAAAGGCCAAAATCATACCAGTTGATGCTAAAGGCAAATCTATAGGCCTTGGGATTGCCTAGGATCCCACACAGCTCAACATAAAAATTCAATATTATAATTATTTTGTTCTCTTAGCTACCTTCGACTTGCTAGGAACGAACCTAAATGGATTATTTTTCAATGTGTATGGAGCTAAAACCTCAACCAAGAAATAGGAAATGTTCAGGCATATCCACTCCTTAAAGAACATGGTGGATACACACAAATGGAAAATGGGGGGTGGTTTCAATGTAATCACCTCGCTAAGTGAAAGAAAGGAGGAAGAAGACATATGGAGCCCAAGTTAGAGGATCTTCAAAATTTTATTAAGGACAAAAATATGGTGGCCCATGAAAACCACCACCAACCTCTTCACTTGGAGTAACAAGAGAGGAGGTACTATGCAAATTTCCTCTTGCTTGGATCACTTTCTAGTAGCAGAACACCTTGTCACTAACAAGCATGAACTCTCAATAGATATCCTCCCATTAGAAGGATTGGACCACTGGCCCATCTTTCTATCATGGAGAAATTTTTTCAAGCCACTTAAATGTCCTTTCAAGTTTGAGAAATTATGGATAATGGACACCAATTCATCAAAAAAATCGAAGAATGGTGGCAAAGCATGGAAAACATAAAGGGTTTAAAAATGTATATATTTCAATAGAAGCACCAAAAAACAAAGCATCCCCTAAAAAAATGGAACAAAACCGAATTTGAAAACATTTTCCATGAGAAACATACTCTAGAAAAGGAGATGTACATCCTCCAACAGAAGATAGTAAAAAATGGTTGCACAAGGGAACGAGAGGAAAAATAAGCCACTCTCACTAACCAAATGGAATATCGCTACAAACAATAGGATATCTATTGGAAGAAAAAATACATAATCAACTGGTTGAACGAAGGAGAGCGCCACACCTGCTTATTTCACCGATCCACCATCCAAGATCGCTCCAACGATCACATCACCTCCCTTTGCAATGAACTTGGGGAAACCTTAGAGAAACAAAACAAAAATGAAGTAGAGCAAGTAAACTACTTCTCATATCTATTATACAATCCTTAACCACAATTCAGAGAGGCCAATAACCATATGACAACCAAAATCCCTATACTGGTTATAAAAAATCACAACGAAACTCTCATCAGACCCATCAATACAATAGATGTCAGTGAATCTCTCCACCAGATGGGGGATGGAAAAGCCCTGGAGCTTGACACATTCAAAATAACTTTCTTCAAGAAATGCTAAAATTTTCTTCACAAGTATGTCTTGGAAAACATAGAGGACTCGAGAACTAGACTATCTATCCTTCCTACCTCCAACAATAATTTTCTAGCTCGGGTGCCCAAGGAGGAAAATTATGTTTCTCCAGGTAAATATCCTCCCATATCTCTATGAAATGTCATTTAAAAAATCACAAATAAATTAATTTCCAATTGCATTCTCCCCATCCTCATAATTTACCTATAACATTTGTGTTATGTAGAAGGAAGACATATCCTTGACGTCATCATTCTTGCTCATGAAACCATCCACTCCCTCAAGACACTCAGAATTCCTCGTATTCTCATCAAAATCACTATGTTCAAATCCTTTGACAAGGTTATCTGGAACTGCATGGAAATAATCATTCTTACCTTTGGATTCAACACTCACTAATCTCAATGGGTTATGTCTCTAGTCTCCTCGAATTTCTTCTCTATCCTTGTCAATGGTTCCCCTTCTGACACAGTAACACCCTCCTCCTACATTTACCCAACTTAAACAGTCTGTTAGGGTAAACATGTGATGAGAGGCTATTATGATGTGATTTAACTCCCTAGGTACAATTAAGGAAGTGGAACCGATATGAAAAAACCAAACCGACCTTCCACACATGCTAGAAAACCTTCAGGAGCCAACCAACCTTTCCAGGTCACCAACCCTTGAGGTAACTTGAAATTTTACTACTATAGACCCTCATCCGCTCCCATGAAAATCCATGCATGCGACTGAGTCCTTCTAGTCACTTCCACAACAAGGCATGCCAATGACTATAGAATTTTCCAGGCAGCTCTATGCCAACGACCCCTGATTATGAGCCACTTTTTAAGGCCTAAGTCTAAAGCAGCTACCCATAACTTCATGAAAAATTCATAAATGATAAATAACTAAAAAATAAAGCTAATAATGCAATCACTGGTGCAAGTACTTTATTGAACCCCTACATGTCACAAATATGTAATCTATAGGTCATAACCACAAATATGAGCATAGGGGCCACATACTTATCTGATATTCGTATGGAAGCCATTACCAGTCAAGGGCTTCCTAGGCCTACGAGGTCTCCACCATCTGGGATTTACGATGTATCCCTCCATTCATCAGTTGAGGATTTGTAGGATTAATTGAGGTGTCACAACCATACCTTACCATGTATCCCATTTCGAGATTCCTAGGTCTTGTGAATAATCATGAGACCACCCCACTTAGCTTTGAGTCCATCCAACAATCCATCTCAACCAAATATAAGAGAACCCACCACACCATGGCTATCCAAAAATGGAAAGGCAAGACTGAAGAAAACTATCGCACTTGGAAAAACCCATGCCAATGAAATCAAGAGAACCAAATACACCCATGCATTTACCATGCATGCCAAATCTAGAAAGAAAATCACACATGAAAATCAATACGTGCAAGTAATCTCATTGTAGCCTCTTGATCCTTCTCTTCCATGCTTGATCTTTGCTTCCCTTTGCCTTCTTGGTCCTTCCTTTGCTTTCCTTAATCCAATGCTAAAGTTCTCCAAGAAAAATCTAAGTTTCCAAGAGTGAGTGAGAGA